>MJUT01028107.1:63247-108066 GCA_002080005.1 Gigantidas platifrons | reverse complement strand
AGTAACGTACCTGATGAAGGTTATTACAGTAACGTACCTGATGAAGGTTATTACAGTAACGTACCTGATGAAGGTTATTACAGTAACGTACCTGATGAAGGTTATTCCAGTAACGTACCTGATGAAGGTTATTACAGTAACGTACCTGATGAAGGTTACTCCAGTAACGTACCTGATGAAGGTTATTACAGTAACGTACCTGATGAAGGTTATTACAGTAACGTACCTGATGAAGGTTATTACAGTAACGTACCTGATGAAGGTTATTACAGTAACGTACCTGATGAAGGTTATTCCCGAAGCACGTACTGCACACTAACTTAGATAATTACTTTCTTATTATTAACATATCATGCTCATAGTAAACAATTAAAGCAGGGATGTGGGAGCTGAGGGCAACGGGAGCAATTACCTCCATCCACATTGTAATGTCGGGGCAAAACTATGTTACACCCACTATTCCATCCACTCATCCAAGAAAATTTGGGCCAACCCCCGACCCCCTTTCTCCTGATCACTCCTACGCCTCTGTAAAATACGTGATTATTATGTTACACCCCACTGCTCCAAGAACATGTTGCCCAATCCCAGTTCCCCTTTCTCCAGACTACTGCCACCCCTATTTAGAGTACGTTATCATTGTTATCTATGTATATTTCCTTTAGTAGGTTTTTATCTTATTCATTGTACACGGTGTTATATACATTTATATATCATATAACACTTTAAACACTTATGTTCTGTTTTTCAAGATGTTTACAAGAAAGAAGAAAAGATGAAAGCGACAGAAGCTTTATGAATTCCACGTTGTGTCAACTTGACATCCTGACACGTTTTATCTAAAAAGAATTTCTAATGTGGTTGTAAAATGTCTAAGTTTAAATTTGTTGTTAAGATCACGTTCATCTATAGTGAGTACTGGGGTTAGTCCAATCATACATCATATATTTGCTTTCTTATAAAATTAAACATTGGTTCACTATTTAGTAATAATTTAGCCGCCATGATATAACTAAATATTGTTGAAAGTGGCGCTAAACACCAAGATTCAAGATTCTTTTTTTTTCTCTCATAAAACCATAGTTTAAAAAAAAATAGTGGTACAGAAAATTTGCCAATTTAACATAAAAAGATATTAAAAATTGAATAATAAAAACAGAAATGAACACTATAGCCCTAGTAATAATTTGCAAAACTCGAAGACGAAAAGAAAATCAGAAGAGAGATTGCACTGTCTCGCCCATGCGCCATGGTATAAGTAACAGTCGAATAATCTAATTGATATGGAATATCTAATTCCCATATAGCGCCCTACCACATCAAAGGTTTCCTATGTAATGTGTCAGTTATCGCTTTCTCCCAGTAGCTGTAGAATACCCCTCCCATCTAGCACCCTACTTCATCAAAGGTTTCCTATCTAATGTGTCAGTAATCACTTTCTCCCGGTAGCTGTAGACGAACCCTTTATTTATTCATTCACAAAAGCGTTAATTGATTAAGCTATGTGTGTCCATTCATGTACTAAAGCTTCGTTTAACATTTTATCGAGGTACATTGAGCATTTCATTTTAATCTACTCTATTATCATATGTGAATTCGATGCTGAATTTCATTTTGTCAATAGCGTATTTACATAAATAAACATAAATTGATCACATTGTGTAGTAAAGTTCAGCCTCGTTAAATAGTCGTAATCATTACCTCAAGTATATAGGTGAAAAAAGAAAAGAGTTTGACAATACCAAAAGGGTAATAAGACACAGTAAATCAAAGGGCAGACAATACAAAGTCCATGCCAGCAGAAAAAGGACAAAAGGACTAGCAATGATCTAAAAATAAATACTACACAGAAAACTAAAAGTGGAGTAACACGGACCTGACTAAAGAATGGGGTTAAGTCGTGTGCTCCAGAAGGGTAAACAGTTCATAACCCACTAGGTGAAGATTATATTATGTGACGAACGTAAGAAAAGTAGGCAAAAAAGATAGTTTGAAGATGTCAAAGGACAGACAATGCAATAGCCAAATGACAAAAGGAGAAAAATACCAACAAAGATGTCAAAGAACAGACAATGCAATAGCCAAATGACAAAAGGAGAAAAATACCAACAATGGTTGACAATATACTACACAAATATCTTAAGATTGAACAAAAAAACAGAAATAAACTCAGGTGCTCCGGAAAGGTAAGCAGTTCCTGCTCCACAAGTGAAAGATTATGCTATGAGACGACCGTTAATTGCACCAATGCATACATGTAAAAGAATATTAGAGTAAAGGTTTCATCCAGAACAGAACAAACATAAAATTGAAACCAAAAGCAAAAGACAAAAATGTTCGTTCCTGGTTCATGCCAACGCCCGTAATGATATATCATCTGATTTTCAACACGAGTAACACGACAGACGCCACTAGTGGAGAAGGAAGTGCTAGTCCCTTCCGGAGTAACACGACAGACGCCACTAGTGGAGAAGGAACTGCTAGTCCCTTCCGGAGTAACACGACAGACGCCACTAGTGGAGAAGGAACTGCTAGTCCCTTCCGGAGTTCACTCCCTGTTGTTAGAGAGTTCGTGTTACTCAATCATAATTTTTTTTGTGTGTAAATTGAACTGTCTTTAAAATAAACTGTCAACTGGCATATGATAATTAATCCATTTGTTTATCACATGTTTATTTGGTTAGTTTACTACACATTATTCAAAGGTGTGCCAAACAGAAAATATATTGATATTGATGGAAAGAAAGTTTAAACAGTGATGGTCAACAATTTACCAAATTTGAACGTGTTTTTAGTTTTTTGTGTTGTCCTATTGTGTGATTTTACGTTCTGAGTTCCGTGTGATTTGTGTTTCTTTGCCTATTGTGGTGTCCAACACATATTGTGTTGGGCTTTCATCGTCTTGTGTACCCTATGTTGCCAGTTTCTCTAGATCGTCCTTCTTTTTTTTTTGGTTTGGGTTGCCCCTTTGGTATTCTCTAACGTTTATTTACGCTGTACGAGATAGATTTATCATGTTAATGTGATCAACAAAATATTGCCACACTTAAAAAACAGGCCTACACACAACGCCTATCTCTACATACCATAACAGTGGTAACGTTACTGGGAAGCGACTGGTTTATACGGGGAGCAAGTTCAAGTGTTAGCGTTTGATGTTTCATAATTTTCTCTTTCTAACAAATTAGCTCCTAAAATATGTGTCTAATTTGCTTAAAATACTACAAAATCGTATGAATGTATATCAACAGAGATAGTTGACACTTCAATGTATACGTTTGGTTCAAACAGATTTTAAAGAACAAAATAGGAAGATTAACTAGCTAATTGTATAAACGTTAAACTAAACAAGTGCATTACGTATAAAATTAAGATAGATTTCTATACCAAATATTCTTTAATTAAACTTTAGAGAATACCGAAGGGGCAATCAAAATTGGACAATCCAGAGAAATTGGCAACACAAGGTAAAGAAGACGAAGAAAAACAAAACAAAAACACAACACAATATGTGTTGGACGCCACTATGCGTAAACAAATACAAATAACATAAATAAGACATGAGCCCTCCTACAAACAACTGGAGGTAAAGTACGAACCGAACATCATTTCTATGCGGAAATCATTGACATTGGGATACACAAGAAAAACAACATTAAATAATTTAATTTGATTTGAATACTGCAATCTGATTGGCTAATCCGGCTGGAGAAAGTTTTGGTTATACTCGATAATCTGGGGGGTTGGGGGTTGGTATTGTGACGTCACCAACGTGTTCATCCGCCAACGACAAATTCAAATAGTCACATGAAATAATTGTAATTAAAATCGAGGAATCATTAAATTTTGTTGTTAAAATTAAATTATAAGGAATATTTGAAATTGTTGAACAGGTTATACTTGCATAACCTGGTTTGGGTTAGTTTACGATTTTCATAAACCGCTTCGCGGTTTATTAAGCGTAAACTGACCCAAACCAGGTTATATCGTATAACCTGTTCAACAATTTCAAATATTCCTTAAATATATTGTGTATACATTATAAAATTAGGACTCGGCGTACTTTATAGTAACGCTGCTTACCCAGTTGTATGTGAGGTTCAGCAATTTTACTCGCACATAGAAAAGATTTACATGATCGCATCATTGCACTAAAAGGGGAGATTTGAGTACAAAGCCTAGTTTAATCTCTCCACCTTTTGTTGTAATAAAAGTTCATGTACCAAGTCCGGCGAATCAGCTATCAAGTATCGTGTTGCATGTTTCTACGATTTTCCCATTAGATGTTGGTACTATTCATGCCTCAGAAAGATCTTGAGGATATTTTGGCCTACAAAAATAACTAACGAAAATCTACATGAGAGGGCAAAATCAACAGACATGAGAACAATTTTGAAGAAATACCGCTGGCGATGGATTGATCACGTCTTAAGAAAACCAATGAAAGACATTACGAGAGTATCTTTAAGATGGACACCAGAAGGGAAAAGAAAGAAGGGCCTCCCATAGACAACTGTGGAGGCAGAGCTAAAGGAAATGGACTCAACCTGGGGAGAAATAGGGAAGAAAGCTCAGGATAGAGGAGAGTGGAAAGCTCTAGTCTTTGCCCTATGCGCCTCTGCGCGCAACAAGGACTAGTTAGGTAGGTAACTATTCTGACGGTGTGGTATTTTGGTTTTCAAGTTATTCCAAAAAGGGAATGTTTATTAAAATACATATACAATGTTAGTTGGAGTTATTCTACGCGAGATACAAATATAAATACAATAATGATATCAGTCGAGAATTGATACATGTTTTATCAGTGATATTTAATTTTGTATTTTTTTTTTTTTACAATATATATCTTACAACTCTGATGACAATATTATGGACATTTGTGGACTGCTAGATCGCTCGAGGATATCACGATTCCTGTAATCGTGACATCGGTAATGCTATTATGTTTGAAGGTATTAATTTTGTCTCTTTCTGCGATTTTTCTATTAAGATTTGAAACCGTTTCGACAATGTGGTATTTTTGTTTTATGAATACAATCTACAAAACTGCCAACATTAAATGTGAGAAATAAAATTAAAAAACAAAAACTAATGTAAGATTTATAATAATTGACTACACACTAGTCCACATGTAGGAATAAAAGTAGTGACTTGGCGACAGTCATTCCACTGTTGGGAATAAATGGAGAAATAATACAACACTGTCGGAACAGTTCCAATTTCCAATAGAAAGATCGTAGAAAGAGGTCAAATTGATACATCTACCACACATATACCTGACCGCTCACATTATATCAAATATACAAAAATAACAAAAATAGTAGGCAAAATAATTGAACTGAAGCTGTAGTTTCTTAATTTTTCAAATAAATTCGGTTTTATTATTTTTTGAAATATTGATTTCTTATTATTTATAATTTCCTTTATTATTAAACACAACGGATGGAATTTACAGTCTATTAATTGACTTTTACAATTATCTTCATTATCTAACATGTATTTTTGATAAAACCAGAGGGAAAGAATAATTTTCATGATTTTCGTTAAAAGAATTAAAAAAAGAAAGAAATTTTCTGTTTTGAAATTCCTAGAAGATTCAGGAGAATGTACATTTGTTTATTTCTGATTTTTAATTTTAATTCCATTTTCAACAGTAATAAATAACATTACTGTTTAATGGATGTTGGATCAAATCAAGAGGACTCACAATTAAGGTGTTGTGTACATCATGTGTAATTAAGATTCTGGGAGAGATGTACCACTAGTATGTAGTTACAAAAATGTGATGACAATAAAATGAAAAATAGAAAAACGCTAATATGTCAGAACAGTTCTAAAATCCAATGGAAATATCTTCGAAAGAAGCAAAGTCCATAACTCTAACACAAGTATACATGACCACCCATTGTCCTGGGTTGACACATGCATCTCAATAAAAAGAATCGAGGTTAAACTCGTTTTACTATTGCCAAAAGTCTACAGCGAGGTCCTATATTAAGGTGGCACCTAGCACTACAGGGAGATAACTCTGTAAAATCAGTTGAACGTTTTGATCATATGATGTTAGTATGCAGATTTCAGGCATCTCGGTGATCGAAACCACAGAGAGAAAAGCTGCTATGTGGCTAGTGAATTTATAGCTCTGAGTCTGTTGGTTGGAATTTGTTAAAATATTCATATTTATTACAGTTGATATATTCAAACACACTGCCAAAAATATAAGAAAATCAAACGAGCAGATCAAATTTTACCTGATGTATGGTACCACCTTAAGTGTTCAAGAATTATATTATAAGTGTTCAGTTAGAAACAATAGAACAGTTATCCCTTTACCCTTCGGTTTTTGATTGGACCTGTTTAATTATTATCTGTATCCATTTTGTTTTTTTTCTATTATTTTTCCATTGTAATGGATGACTGGTTCGACAGTGTGGTACGTTTTGTTTTTGTTTTTGTTTTTCATTTTATGTTTACCTTTGTCTCTCTTTTAATTGTTTTTGTTACTTGTTTTTGTCCCCTCTATATTAGGTTAATTAAACGTTAGATTAAACGTTAGAGAAAACCAAAGGGGAAATCAAGAATGGACAATCCAGAGAAACTGGCAACATTCGGTACACAAGACACAGGACAAACTATAGTGAATAAACATTAGAGAAAACCAAAGGGGAAATCAAGAATGACAATCCAGAGAAACTGGCAACATTGGGTACACAAGACACAGGACAAACTATAGTGAATAAACATTAAAGAAAACCAAAGGGGAAATCAAGAATGGACAATCCAGAGAAACTGGCAACATTGGGTACACAAGACACAGGACAAACTATAGTGAATAAACATTAGAGAAAACCAAAGGGGAAATCAAGAATGACAATCCAGAGAAACTGGCAACATTGGATACAAAGGACACAAGACGAAGACAAACAAAACAAATAAACGTTTGAGAAAACCGAAGGGACAATGAAGAATGAACAATCCAGAGACACAGGAACACGATATGATTTATCACTGCTTTGTATCTGTCGCATTTCGCATTTAACTCCACTTTTATTTAAGGACAGATAATACAATTGAATGAAGAAAAGAGACAAAACGACCAACAACCGTCTACAAAACATTACACAGAAAACAAAAGACTGAGTAACATACACCCCCCCCCCCAAACAAAAACGAGATGGAAACTTTTGCACTCCATAAATGTAAGCAGTTCTTTCAACACTAGTATTGTAGTTGGGAAAACGATACTCTTAATCTGATTTAATATTTAAGATCATATGCTGTCAAATGTGTTTATTTGACCTCAAAATATTTAATACAGATTTCTCTGATTCAGACATTCTCTAATTGTACATTCGATGGGAATAAATTATTTGATATATTATTAAGCATACTTTTTACGCTAACATTATTCATTGATAATTAATTTATTTAAACATATTACAGTAAGTATTTTGTTTTGTTTTCTTAATTTTATCTTTTGGTATATCTAGTGAAACATTTTGGGGGTAGAGAGGCTTATCATATATCTAAATCAATATCTGTGAATTTTCATTGAATGAAATGTTTATTTATGTTAATAATTGTGGGGTTAAAACATGTAAAAAAAATATAAACTTTTAAATGGTCAGTACGTGTGCATACTTATAATAAAAAAATGTACTTTTGTTAATAAATTTTCTCAACAAAAAAAAAAGCAAAAAGAAAATACTATTATTATTGTGTTACCGTATGAACTTGTTAAATATTTTAATATTTGTGTTAAATGCCTTAATAAATAAACAAAGACATTTACTGTTTTTCTTGTAATTCAATATAATAATACTACTTAGTTTACCTCAAAATATTTGTAAAATCTGGAATAGAGTTTATGTTTTTCATACATATTGTGGGAATTCAAAATACTGTATAAGTGTTCGTCAATAACCGATTGAGTAGTAATTTTGTACAAAGGACATGTACAATACCCTGACGATAACTGGTAACTGTGAAGGAAAGGATTGGGTTCACGAGACTACATTAGTCATGCCAGTTTTTGTTGAAGTGCCTGTACTACGCCTGAAAGTCAGCGGTCATGTATTTGTATGTTAAAGGAATCGATTTTTTCCTCTTTTTACGTTTGATCTATTGGGATATTTTTGATTTTGATTTGATTACTAATCAGCTGATTGGTGTATTGACAACAGTGGCGTTAAATCAATATCTGATAATTTTATGAAAACGTAGTTATCTAATTTAGTCCACACGATGCGGTTCAGGAACAACTTGCATCATGTTCGCTCAAAACCAAAATATTAAAATGCAACACAATTTAAATGTCTTTGGAAGCTCTTGCTCTTGCATATATATGATATTGGTATGTGTATGAGAAACAAAAAATACATTCTACGGATATTTTATATTGATACGGAAATGTTATGATATACAGTAATAATTTTGTATCTTATTATTTCAAGTTAATTGCTCTTAAAACAAATGACAAAATATATTTCCTGGTTATTTAGCAAAATTGGTTTTTGCGTTATTAATACAAGCGGCGAAAGTGTGCTGCTTTGTCAAACCAGGAGTTTGATTTGAACGTTTGTTTTACCTGATGAAGGTTATTCCAGAAACGAGTCGTGCGCACTAAACTAGATATCTACACCTTTATTGTTAATGTTACAATAAATAGCTATCAATTAAATAAAGCATTTTATATAACATCTCACATTCTATATAGAATGATTTGATTTGATTTTGGTGTTTAACGCCACTTTCAGAAATATTTCAGCTATATCATGTTTTAGTTTAGTTTTAGTGGTGAAGGAAGCCGGGAGTACCCAAAGAGAACCACCGACCATGGGCAAGCAACTGGTAAACTTTATCACTTGCGGCTGCGAATCGAATGCACCCTTTTTTTGTAATTTACAAAGCCGGGCGCGAACCCACGCCGTATATTGGTGATAGGCTTGTATGAGTTGTTAGGTAATCCAACTACCTAACTCATTGAGCCACCCGGGCCCTCATTCTATATATACACTATAGCAATGCCAACATTAAATAGATTAATTAAAAAAAGTAGATATCTAATTTAGTACGCACCACGCGTTTCTGGAGTAACATTCATTTTGTACGCAAGGCAAAAAATTGGCAGATCAATTAATTTTAGAAGTCTTTGAGACGAAGAAAACAAGAGGGCCTATTCAGGATAGACAAATCAGCTAATATCACATGTGTCTGAGGGAAGGGAGCCTTAATTTTTATAATCATTACTTTATTTAGGAACTGTAAATTTCAATAACAAATATATCTAATAAATCATGTCCGTGCCAAAACACTGACTACAGGGTGGATGGTACCGTCTGGGATTAATATTCCACCAGCATCGGTATCGACCCAGTGGTAGTAATGAAAACGTGAATATATCATTTAGTGCACTATACGTTGAACAACTACTACAAAACACTGGAAATGACAGCGGGGGCTCTCAAAGAAACATGATAATTCAACATTGTGTCTTCTCCTCTTTATTCATTTTAGATGTAATTTTTAATAAGATATTAAAGTAAACTTTCTTGATATCAACTTAAGGAAGATGTTCTTAATTTAAATAAAATTATAATGCAGGGAATTTTAATTAAACAATTTTTTTTTTTTTTATAGTTCAACATTGATGGAAAAATCCACCATTACTCTATTTTGAATTTTAAATACTTTTTTTTTATAATTTTATGTTTAAATTTAACACCGCTCTTTGTGGTAACATTAATTTAAGCATATTATACTCTGGGTGAAAGCTAGAAAAGTCTGTTAACTGTATAATGTAAATTATTCAATATATTTTTTGAAAACTTAGCTTCATATTTTTTAAATACATGTTTTTTTTATTCTTTTCTTACATTTAAATCTGTAAGGTACAGATCATTTATGTTTGAGTGGAAAAAGGGCCTATGCTTTTTTTCTGCAAAGATTTTGTGTAGCCAATTTCTTTAAAAAAAAAGAAGATAATTTGACATGAATGATGCAAGAAATGAATAATTTGGCCTAGTAGTTTCTAATGAGAAATGTTGGTAAAATTTGGAAAAAATACTGATTTTTCCTGTTAAAAATACATCTTATTGTTCCTGTGGAAAAAAGCTAATTATGGCTTGGAGAAGGAAAAAACCCATATACATCCTCATTAATGTTAAATGTTTGATCACTTACTTATCTAAATGCAAGAACAACATGAATTATCAAGATACTTTTAGGAAATAAGGGTAATAACAAAATTACCGAACACCGAGCAATCTTCCAAAGGGAAAGGCAAAACTCATAAGTCAACAAACAGTCAAAATCAGTCAACAACCGGAAAACTGGGGAAAACGTAATGGCTCTGACTTGGTACAGGCATTTCCAAAGAAATGGTTGGTTGAATCAGATTTTACGGCGCCAAACCTCCAGCTTCCATTACGGTTGAAAGGTTCCGGTTGTCCCTATAACAGCATTTTTAACAATACTGGGACAAAATAGGTAAAACTAAAACTGCATTCTATGTTTAGATAATTATAGTCTACTGTGTGGTAACAATGACATTACATCATATTTACATGTATTACTAAAACTACATAGCCGTATTCAAATTTGTGAGGAATTAGCCAGAACGGACTTCTTTTATGGAGAGATAGGAAATGTGGTGATGGTGCTTTTTAATATTTCTTACTACCACGTGTTGTATTTATTGATTTATATGTCTCGCATGTGGTAGTGAGATTCTATATCTTGTATGATATCACTACCACCTCCGCTCCCGCTAACACCCAAATTAATATTAAAAATGATTTGTCATATATGATTAATCAGATTGTCCATCTATCTTTTACAATGAAACTGTTTATTAATATTTCTGCCTAATTTGTCCGGGATTTAGTGGTTTTGAGTTGCTAAATCTGTAGTTTTCTGGGGTTTGTGTGATGTGAAGCATTGTTCTTTGTATTGTTGTCTTGTGGCCGTTGTATTGTATACCTTTTTTCGATTTAAGACTTCTGGTTACTCCTTTGGTCTTTGCTTTCTTTAAACTTGTCAGGCTAAATATGAGTTTAGGAATTTCTTAATGCAAATATTTTTTGAGAACATGGTTTTAAATGTGTTCTGTTCGTGTAAGTGACTCACATACCACCTATGTCAGTCTATTACTTGATAAAACAGATTTCAGTGCATTCTTGGCGAACGTTTTTAAGTGGGAGATAATTTGGAGGGCCCTTTTGAACCATGTAGATTTTGCTATCAAATCTTTTTCAGTGTATCTATATTTTGAAGGACCCAGAAAAGTGAGCGGTAATGTATATGTGTGTCTGGGTATCGATTTTGCTTTCTACAATTTCGGATTGGTTTTTGGAACTGTTTCGATGGTGTGGTTATGCTTTTGTCTTCCTTTTATTCAGGAACTTGTATATGCCATCTATTCAAAAGTTAAAAATGGCTACATAAATATTCCGAAATTTGTACATTTTTTTCTCATTTTATTCATAATCTTATATATAGAATATATAAAATGGCCACCTAAATATCATATGAATATTATTAGCATACTGTTTCTGTTGTGACAAATACTGACAAAATCATGAAGACAAATTTTTAGATAATTGACGAAAATCTACACTGATCATTAGATTTCTTGTTTACTAAAGGTTTATCTCTATCCCAAAATCAATAATAAAGCTGTGACTGAAGTGTTCAATGTTCGCCAAATAAACTTATCACTTAAAACACTCATTAAAGATTAAACGACATTTAACTTGTGTTAGTATACGGTCCTTTAACGAACCTTGGTTGTACAATTTAAGAGTATTTATAACAGTTTACTGACTTTTTTATAATGATTTTCAAACGCGTACGTAACCTTGATGACAATGATTACAAAAATAAAAATGGCTGAAACCGTTGCTAGGTATTTTAATTGAATGTATTTTTATTTTAGGCTGGTAGTGACATTTTATACCATATTATTATATAACTAAAAACTATTGTATATATTCCTTTTATATAAATTTTATTACAATTTTACACCTTTTTTTATTTTTATTTTATATTAATAAGGGTACATTTATCCTTTTATTAAAATATGTTTTTGTGTAATGATAATTGCTCTTTGTCATTTATTTAGAACGCTGCACATTATTTTGTCATAAAAAAATAAATTATTAGAAAAAGGAACGAATAAATACAAAAATTATTATTTATAACAATATTTAGTTCGTATATTTACAAAGCTTGACATGGTATTAGAATTGCAATTTTTTTCCACATTCTCAAACAGAATTTTAATAATTATTCTAGATTTAATAATTTATTCAATTATGAGTTATGAGGTAAAAATGTGACTTTCATTGAAATAATTAAAAAATATTTGGAACAAAAATATCCATAGGTTAGAAAATGTAATTGTGAATACTAAAGCTCATACCTGTGTCATCAGCTGGTCAGACCCGGTCCCTTCTTCATCTTTAAATATAATGTTAGGATTTTCATTTTTAACAAGATCTTTGAATCTTGCATCGTTCCGTGTTATTTTCCCGTCTGGATCACCACTGGCACCAATAGTATTTTCTGAGACATTTGGAACATGTTGTTTATACACTAGGACCGTCCGTTTGCCCGGCCGTCGCCTCCTACCGGGTCCCCGACGACCACATTGCAATGATAGCCCAGTCAGTAACAACAACAGTAAAAATCCAGTTAAAGAATTGTTAATTATCCTAGTTGAAAGCATTCCGTGTAAATATGAAATCGGCGTTTGCGGACGTGGACAGTGTTTATTTGTAACGCCAGAATATATATAATAATCTACATTACAAATTAATTAAAGTTTTTTTTGTCTTTTCCTTTCTAAAATTAAAAAAAAATTAAACCATTTTTAAAATCTTTATTTCCACTGATTTAAAGTTCTATCTATTAAATCAAAGAACATGTTTCTCTCTCTGAGATAAGTTGTAACGGTGATTGAAGTGTTGATTACGGCGTGTGACCTCCGATGTCAGCTCTGGTTCATAGTTATGCAACATGATGGCAGTTGATGAAGTGCTGATACTTTTGTAGTTCTTGACTCTCCGTTATATGGATGAACCATCATGTGACATTAAAAAGTGACTTATTCCTCACACTAATACAATCCTCCTTTCCGATTGGTGGGTCAATCTAAACATGACGTCACATTTATACCTACTTCAACGATGATTTTTATGACAGTTCAACCCACTTAAGAAAACAGTATAAAACTAAACACTGAGTCCTGATAACATCAACAGCTTAGACAATCGGAAAGATCAACAGATACCCTTAACCGCACTGCTTGGCTTTAGTTTAAATGTGGTCCTTCTCTGATGAACACCTGGAATATAATAGTAAATAGGATTTATGTTATAATTTGTGATAGACACTTCGCAGTTTACTTATTGTAGAATCAAATCCGATTAAAACCTCTATGTGTATTGCATGTAACAATTTACGGTCATTAGAAATCTGAAGTAATAAATAGATTGATTGACAGTGAACTACTTTCGTCCTGTTTTGTGTGTAAATTCTGTTCAATGCGGTTGAAGTGGGGGAAAAAAATCTTCACATGTAAATATGAAGGAACGGCCTCAATTATTGGTCGCTGAGGACATTAAAAAAATATTATGCTTCTAAAAACAATTATCGGTCACTAAGGACATTTTTTTTATTATTATTTTTTTCATTATTTTTCTAAGAAGCGTTGAACACTGACTAATTTTGAGAATATTTGCCAACGGAAAGTGTAATAAAATGGCGTGATTTCTTATTTTTTATTTTTCCCAATTGTTCATACAATTATCGCTATTTTCATGCATAGCTTGATTTTATATTATTTTCTCATAAACTGAAGTAAATTTGATCAATATAGAATTAATTGAACGTAATATTCTACTCGCATAAATGTATTAAAAAAGTAAGTAAATAAAAACGTACATGCTAAAAGGTTCAACAAAGCATTCATAAACTCATTAAAATTCACAATTCTTAGCTTATGATTCGTATATCATCCACCTTCGTTTTTTCCCTGTTTAAATGGCTGAATTCAACATTAAATTTAGTGTACTCAAAAGTAGAACAATAAAAGTTAGTACATACACAAAAATATATATGTTGATATGTATAATTAGAACAAAACAGCCATTATACAGACACATGTATATCAAAATAAAAATAAATAAATAAAAAAAAAATTAAAAAAAAACAGATAAATAAAATCAAAAGAAAAGGAAACAAATAAATAAAAACAAAACACCACAATGAATTAAGAGATTTTTTAATACAGTTGCAGAAAAAATCCGCTAAAATATATTCTGTAATTTTTTAGTTTGGTGTCTGCACCACCACCAGCCTAACCCCCAAAGGAGTTGATTTCTGCATTCTTGATTTAAAGCAATAAAAATATACATCACTCAGTTGCAAAAACAAAATAGCTCTTTTATTTTCTTGCTCTAAAAGTCTTTTGAATTTTATTTTCCTGCACTAAAAGTCTTCTAAATTTTGTTTTCCTATCTGTTGACTTTGAGTGTACCTGTTAAAGGNGTTGATTTCTGCATTCTTGATTTAAAGCAATAAAAATATACATCACTCAGTTGCAAAAACAAAATAGCTCTTTTATTTTCTTGCTCTAAAAGTCTTTTAAATTTTATTTTCCTGCACTAAAAGTCTTCTAAATTTTGTTTTCCTATCTGTTGACTTTGAGTGTACCTGTTAAAGGTTTTCTTTTTCCAGAAACGTGTCATGCGCTCTAAATTAGTTATCTACGTTTTTAATGAAATTACTATTTATTAAAACTATCTTAGTTTCATCTTGTGTACCCTATGTTGCCAGTTTCTCTAGATTTTCCATTTCTAATTGCTCCTTCGGTATTCTCTAACGTTTATTAAGTAGAACTGTCTTGTGTACCCTATGTTGCCAGTTTCTCTAGATTTTCTATTTGATATTTCGCCTTCGGTATTCTCTAACGTTTATTAAGTAGAACTGTCTTGTGTACCCTATGTTGCCAGTTTCTCTAGATTTTCCATTTGTTATTGCCTCTTCGGTATTCTCTAACGTTTATTAAGTAGAACTGTCTTGTGTACCCTATGTTGCCAGTTTCTCTAGATTTTCCATTTCTAATTGCTCCTTCGGTATTCTCTAACGTTTATTAAATACAACTGTCTTGTGTACCCTATGTTGTCAGTTTCTCTGGATTGTCCATTTTTGATTGGCCTTTCGGTTTTCTCTAACGTTTATTAAGTATAACTGTCTTGTGTACCCTATGCTGCCAGTTTCTCTAGATTTTCCATTTCTAATTGCTCCTTCGGTATTCTCTAACTTTTATTAAGTAGAACTGTCTTGTGTACCCTATGTTGTCAGTTTCTCTGGATTGGCCATTTTTGATTGGCCTTTCGGTATTCTCTAATGTTTATTAAGGAGAACTGTCTTGTGTACCCTATGTTGCCAGTTTCTCTAGATTTTCCATTTCTAATTGCTCCTTCGGTATTCTCTAACGTTTATTAAGTAGAACTGTCTTGTGTACCCTATGTTGTCAGTTTCTCTGGATTTTCTATTTGTTATTGCCTCTTCGGTATTCTCTAATGTGTATTAAGGAGAACTGTCTTGTGTACCCTATGTTGCCAGTTTCTCTAGATTTTCCATTTCTAATTGCTCCTTCGGTATTCTCTAACGTTTATTAAGTAGAACTGTCTTGTGTACCATATGTTGTCAGTTTCTCTGGATTGTTCATTTTTGATTGGCCTTTCGGTTTTCTCTAACGTTTATTAAGTAGAACTGTCTTGTGTACCCTATGCTGCCAGTTTCTCTAGATTTTCCATTTCCTCCTTCGGTATTCTCTAACGTTTATTAAGTAGAACTGTCTTGTGTACCCTATGTTGCCAGTTTCTCTGGATTTTCTATTTGTTATTGCCTTTTCGGTATTCTCTAATGTTTATTAAGGAGAACTGTCTTGTATACCCTATGTAGCCATGTAGCCAGTTTCTCTAAATTTTCCATTTCTAATTGCTCATTCGGTATTCTCTAATGTTTATTAAGTAGAACTGTCTTATATACCCTATGTAGCCAGTTTCTCTAGATTTTCCATTTCTAATTGCTCCTTCGGTATTCTCTAATGTTTATTAAGTAGAACTGTCTTGTGTACCCTATGTTGCCAGTTTCTCTAGATTTTCAATTTCTAAGTGCTCCTTCGGTATTCTCTAATGTTTATTAACAACATTCTATATGGAATAACTGTTACTGTATTGACATGATAAATGAAACTAGAAAAGATGATTCTTGCTTTACAAGTGGCAAAGCAAAACTCCTACAATCAAAGCTTCTGAATAACAATACGCAGGAATAATCTGATGATTAATCTTCAATACTTCATATAGTCAGACTTAATTTCCGGAATTCATCTTTTGTAACAATAAGTAATTAGGAGAAAATATTGGTCGGTGTTATCAAGTCATTAACGAACTGATTCTGTTGTCTAGACGTTCTGAAACATGAGCCATCTTTCATATTCTGTGTAGTACTATGCTTATTATAAAACAACAAACCGTCTTCACTTCGATCAAAATAAACCAATAATTTCAGTCAATACCATTGTCTATAACTAGCAAAATGAACTTCGTCATTGTTTTCTGTAATTTACTCAAATGTTCTTAAGACAGTATAATTTATTTATTGTTGTTTTGTATATGGATCGTTCGTTTACAAGAATATCCATTCGGACATGGATAATATGTTTTCATGGCAAATTCTTAGACTGACTTAGTGAAGTAGTATTGTAACATTTTCTTAAAGCGAAATGTTTCCTACAAGACTTTCAAAAATTGGCCTTGCAATCTTTTGACATTGAGCTATATGATTAAGGCTACTCCAGACACTCATCAAGATCACTAATTTAAATGTCTACGTCTTGAGATCAACTTGAGAAAAGTAAAGACGGTTGGAAGACTGAAGATAAAATACTTCGGTGTCAAACACGTCTTCGCTCATGAGTAACATGGCGGTTGTCTCATAAGAAGCAGGAACTACTTACCCTTCAAGAGCACTTAGGGTAACCCCTGGTTTTTGGTGGGGTCCGTGTTGCTCATATTTTTACTTTTCTGTGTTGTGTTTTTTGCTTTGTTTCTCTTCGTCCACTGTCTTGCGTACTACCCAATGTTGACAGCGTCTCTGGATTGTCCATTCTTGATTTTCCCTCCGATTTCCTCAAACGTTTATTGCCGATGGCCTTGTGTACAATCTTGTATTTAAATGATAGTTAACAGGGGCAGATCCAGGGAGGGGGGGCGCACCCGGCACCCCCCTAAAATTGGCAAAAATATGTTTTTTTGCGCAAAATCGTGATTTTTCACACGAAATACCTAAAAAAAAATCGATTATTTTAAGTCGCCCCCCCCTAACTTGAAATCCTGGATCCGCCCCTGGTTAAGGCCACCAGCTGTCTGTGTCATGAAGATTAAATATATTATGTATAAACTTTAAGATTCTTTAAACAGCGTTGAACACCCAGATATATATATGCGAGGGTTGGCATTACATGTGGAAAACACTTGCATGATCGCATAATATCATTAAGAGGGGAGGGTTGAGCCCATAAAACTAATTAACCCGGCCACTTTTTATTGAAGAGCCTGTACCAAGCCATGAAAGTGACCGATCGGTATATATCGATTGTCCCATTTTTTTTTCTCCAGCGCCTTTTCTATTGGATTTCCGAACTGTTCCGACATTGAGGTAGTTTTTGTTTTTCGTTTTATTGGACCATGTGTAGTCTATAATCTCCATGGTATTGCTATCCGTATAATGCTCTTCACGTAATTACTGTTGGGTTTTTTCGTATTTATTGTCACTTACAAGACGGTGTCGTATTTTTGCATTTCTTTTTTTTTTATATCCATAATTTTCCAACTATATGTTGACTACACTAGCTATATCTTGACTCTCGTATCTAGATGGAGAAGAAAGCCTGGGTAGTTTCAGAACTGGCCCAGTTAAACTCCGAATCTTGGGTGCGTGATGGGAATCCTTTACACGTGAGGTCGCGAGAGGACAGAATCACATGCTATATATACCGATAATAGTTTATCTTATCAAATTTCGTTTAAATATCAATTTTAATAATGTCTAACATTATTTACGAAATCTTTAAAATTAATTCTAATTTTTTTGATTTAATAATAATTGAAACAAAAAGACCATATTGGTTCTACATCCGTTATGTACTTTCAAATGCAATACTTTTAATTTAACTATCTGGTAGACAAACTTTTAATTAAATTAAAATTAAATTAAATTCAGATGTATGTATTGTAAATTGAAAGTTGTTAAATTTAATTAATCCTCCTTTAATATCTGTTTAATCGCCTGAATTTATATAAATTAAAACGCCAGAAGCTGTATGTAACCACTTGACCGCGGTCAGTACTAGTTTAACATAGATTTTATGGATAAACTGTTACTGTTTGACAAAAATCACAGTTTTTAGGGAACAATAATACCACTTTATTGATGATTATTATAACAACTTGTATCGTATACAGTGGGAAATTATCACGTCTCTAGACCATTGAATTTCCATCCAATTATTTATTGGAGACTTTAATGGTCATCCACCTTCATAAAGAACGACCAAACGAGCACCTGTCCCGGGCTATTGTTGGTTGATATAATTGTTAACAGTTTGTAAACCCTACAAAGCTTACAATACCAAATATCAACTCGCGCATATTGGAAATGTAAATTTTGTTTCAATTCAATATTTACGATTATTTGTAATAATAGAGGGAGATATCGTTAACGACTCTTATTTATTTTTTCTGATATTAAACGTTGTTTGCTTTAGATCTTTAGAACACAAACAACAAACAAAAAATGAATTGTTGAGAGTATAAAAATGCCATGGGGATGTTTAAGACAGGATAGCGTTGTAGCGAAAGAAGAAGATATGCTTTCTTGAGATTGAAAAAGGCTAAATGCATAGCGATTGCATTGCAATATTCAGTTCTTATGTCAGCAATTATCATGATGAGAACATGATTCATTAAAAAAAACCCAACACATTTATGTATATAGACAGGATGGGTACATAAGCTAGAAAAACGAGCCATAATTTCCAATAGATATGGAAAAGAAGGAGATGCTCGCATAGTACTTAAAATTAATTCTCCATATGGCATCAATGCCATTAATGCTAAAGTTATGAGTTCTATTACCATCCAAGGTCAGATATCTCAAAATGCGGCCTTATAAACATATATTACCTACATTTTACTTTGCTTTTTTTTCGATTTATATTATGAACTGTCACTATTAATTAGATTTTGAAGCTGTCACTTTTTTATGAGATTTTGAAAGAAAAGATTGAAAATACCAATGGGGTAATCAGATTCCGTAAATCGAAGAAGGACAGACAACGCAATGGCCTCTTTACACAGAAAACTAAAGAACAAGCAACACGAACCACACTAAAAATCGGGGGTGAAACTGTTACAACAGTGTGGTATATATATTTTTTTTTTGCTTTTCAATTTATTCGATACACATAGAAATATAAAATAATCCAACGGAAAAAACATTCAAATGTCCTTATTTTAAATTTAGAACGAAACACGTGTGACTTACTCTTATCAATAAAGTATACAAATGTAGTGACAAAACATATTTGAAACTAATCGTAGTAGGTATATTATTTCAGACGTGTAAAACAAATGTGTCAAAATTAGAACAATAAACGAAATTAAACCACCGCCACTTCCTGTACCCGGCCTTGATGTGTTCTGTGTCTTACACATTATAGTTGATGTAGATCATATTAAAGATATATATTCATTACATTATGCATGTGACATATCTACGACATAATCTGTGACCTTTTAAATTAAAAAATAATAGAACAGTTTAAACGTTTAAGGAGCGCATTGGGTCATCAACGGGCAATGATATTTTGTTCCGTTTATGCATTGTTCGGTTTTCAGATCAACCTAAAGATAACGATCGGATTGACAAGATGTCAATATTTCACGGAACGTTATTATCCGTTGACTTAATTATGTATTGAGTTATAAATGCAATATGCACTTTCCATTGAGGAATTACACAAAATAATTTACAGTATCCATGCAATTTAAGTCTAACCTTACGTTTATAATGCTAAGTTATTACCAACTGGGATTCAGTTACTCCCAAATTGTAAAATGCTGATTAAACAAGTGTTAAGTAAGTATCATGACATAAGTATAATTATCTGTCGTTTGTATGTCAAAACCATAGGGGTTAGGGTCATGGTGTTTAACTCCAATTTCAGTTATATCGTGGCAGTCAGTTTTATTGGTGGAAGAAACCGGGTGCCCGGAGAAAACCACCGATCTGCCGCAAGTCGAGAAGATTCAGCATGAAATACTTCAAGTTTAGATTTAGAAACCCCCTTTTCATTTAACTATGGGTTATGGTTATGTTCTTTTACAGATATATAGCTTCATTGTAATTTGGAACTCTTCCAACAGAGTAGTATGAGTTGTTAGGTAATCCAACTACCTATTTTTTTTTTTTTTTTTTTTTTTTTATGAATATTTATAAAATTTGGCTGTTTATATTGTGTCTCGCTGTAATACTTTTTTTTTTTTTAGCAATTTAAACATATATTAGGAGTAATAATAAAATTAAATACAAAAAAAAATAACACACAGTCGGAACAATTCCTAAATCAAAAATCATAATCGTAGGAAGAGGCAAAATCGATATCATTAACACACAAATGCAAGACTGCTGACTTTCCTGGCTTAGTACAGGCACTTGAATAAGAGTGGCGGGGTAAACACATTTAGTTATCCTTACCCAAATATGCTTTCCTTTTTCAATATTGTAATATTATGATATAGACACTTTATTATTCGTTAACTAGTAACAGAATCACAGCCAAGTGTTACACTGACGTCTTGTAGCCATTTTATACTTGTCAAGGTATAATTATCGTAACCGCTTTCATTGTCAGGAAATATGGCTGATTACTCCTGCATCAACTAATAATAGTTTTAAAAAGTTGTCATTTTACTAAAAGTGCATCCTGATCCATATGGTCTACGTTGTTTAAACAACCATATAGCACAATGACCATATAAATCAGCTGTTCATGACCGACAAAATAGGATGACAGAAAAATTAATTACTGACACAGCATTATGCTCCAAATATGACGGTCTGACTATTACAACTGCATAAAATATTAACCCCCCAAAATAACAGCTGTTAGTTGTAGCCATTTTGCCGTTTACTACGATTATTCAATTTGATTTTCGAACGGTTCCGACAGTACCTGTATGCTATTTTTTGTTTTCCGTTTTATTGCAAGACGTAAAATGCAAATCTTTGATGCAGGTAAATATTATTTAGATGCATCTGAGTTCATTTCCGGTTTTTATGGGGGTCGTGTTGTTGAAATGTTTGTTTAGAACTTCGTAGATTTATATTGATCTTTTTGTCCCTTTTCTTCTGGTCATATTATTGTCAGTCCTTCGATTTGCGACATCTGATTACCCCTTTGGTATCCTCAACTTTTCATAAAGATGCCACATGGGTAATCGGATGCCGGAAATCACGGAGGAACAGACAATGTAATGGCCTGACGAAAAAGACAAAAGACAATAAGAAACTAAACACAACACAGAAAATTATAGAATTAATTTTGGTATTTAACGCCACTTTCAGCAATATTTCAGCTATATCATGGCGACCAGTTTTAGTGGTGGAGGAAACCGGAGTAGCCGGAGAGAACCACCAACCCTGTGCAAGCAACTGGTAAACTTTATCACTTGCGGCTGCGAGTCGAGTGCACCTTTTTTGTAATTTACAAAGCTGGGCGCGAACCCACGCCGTATTGGTGATAGGCTTGTATGAGTTGTCAGATCCAACGACCTAACTCATTGAGCCATCCTGGCCCCTCAGGAAAATTATAGAATTATCAACACGAACACTACTATGATTCGGGGGTGAATTTATGTTCTCCGCAAGAGTAAGCAGTTCATGCTTCACTATCATGTCGTAGATGGATTTTTATCTTCATATTTCATTAGTACATTTCACCTAAGGTCGGTGATCTCGAATTTCATTTGTGGCTGGGTGTACTCGATACTATGTTTTGTAAAAAAAAATGCTAAGTCACCCAAGGAAGGCTTGTGGTTTTCTCTGGTACATCGGCTTCCTATACCAATAAAACTGACCACAAATACAAAACGTAGATATTGTTGAGGGTAGTTCAATACGCCCACTTTCCTAATCATAATTGGGTATCATTGTGTATGATTCAGATTTGACAGACTAATACGTACTTACAATGGAAACTTATGACCTAAATATAAAAAATAGACATACACGATTTTCAAATAGCAAGAAAAGATATGGATATAAATGAACACGAGAGACTATCCAACATTACACTTAGACACAAGTGAAGGTATAGGAATAACGCTTTTATAGCTACATTTCACAGTCCCGGTAGATGCTTCAACAATTAATATAACTCATACCCTAAAATATACATTTATTCTCATCATATTAATTATTAAATAATCCTGAATAAAGTTAAATACCTATACGGTTTATAAGAAAAACGAAAGTAGAGAAGAAATGTCATAAAAAAAATAGTCCAATGCAGGGGCGATCTGGATGCTAAGACAAGACAGGTGCAAAGCGAAAACAAAAAGCTGCAGAAAATTTTGTTGGTAAAATATTGATTATTATCCGATATGGAAAAATCTGTAAGAAATATTTAACATTGAAATTTACAGTTCATAAATAATATAATAAAAATAAACAAAAAAATAATACACTGTCAGAACAGGTCTAAAATTTAATATAAAAATCGTAGAATTATTGATTAAATTAATGTTCATCTCCCTGGGTCGTAGGAAATTATAGCCGATTTTGGTTATCCTCTTTAGACCTTTGGCTTTCTTGCTCCCGATATCATTAAAATTATTTTGCTTAATATTTTGACTTTGATGAAGTTTACTCCTGAAATGCATCGTGCGAGCTAAATTAGATATCAACATGCCAATTACCAAAAACAGCGTGCGCACTAAATTTTATATCTGCAGTTTAATCGCCAAGAACATTGTAAGTTTAGCACTAAATCAGATATCTAGAACTTAATTGCCAAGATAAGTGTGCGCAGATATATCTACATTTAGATTACCAAGAACAATGTGCACATTAAATTAGATATCTAGATTTTGATTTACATGAAAAGTGAATCATTTATATATCAACAGATTAATTGCCAAGAAAAATTAGATATCAACAATTTCATTACTGAGAACTATTTCATTAGGTGATATCTCAAGTCAATGCTATTCTAATCCTTCATGTACATGTATGTTTACTGCACAATAGGAAGATATGATGCTGCTGGAATACAATAGAAATGCAACCACGATCCCTCCATTGATTTTTTATTTTAGTGACACATAAATACATGCACACAATATGACAAACACAAGTATAAACTACAGGAGCAACCACTGTTCATTACACGGCTTCTGATTATCTCTTTGGTATCTTCAAAATTTCTTTATTTCGATTATGTCTCTTTAATCTCTATAATGGGTCCATAAAACTAGTCTAACACCATCACTTTTTGAAGTGCCTGTATCAAGCCAGGAATGTGAACGGTCATGTATTTGCGTATTAGATTTATCGATTTGGCTTCTTTTCTGATTTTTCTATTAGCTTTTAGAACTGTTTCGACAGTGTGGTATTTTTTTTTACTTCTCTATTAGTTTTTAGAACTGTTTCGACAGTGTGGTATTTTTTTTTACTTCTCTATTAGTTTTTAGAACTGTTCGACAGTGTGGTATTTTTTTTTTTACTTCTCTATTATATTTTAGAACTGTTTCGACAGTGTGGTATTTTTTTTTACTTCTCTATTAGTTTTTAGAACTGTTCGACAGTGTGGTATTTTCTGATTTCTCTATTATCCTTTTTAGAACTGTTCCGACAGTGTAGTATTTTTTGTTTTTCTATTAGATTTTAGAAATGTTTCGACAGTGTGGTATTTTTTGTTTTTCTATTAGATTTTAGAACTGTTTCGACAGTGTGGAATTTTCTGGTTTCTCTATTAGTTTTTATAACTGTTTCGACAGTGTGGTATTTTTTTTTTACTTCTCTATTAGTTTTTAGAACTGTTTCGACAGTGTGGTATTTTTTTTTACTTCTCTATTAGTTTTTAGAACTGTTCGACAGTGTGGTATTTTCTGATTTCTCTATTAGCTTTTTTAGAACTGTTCCGACAGTGTAGTATTTTTTGTTTTTCTATTAGATTTTAGAACTGTTTCGACAGTGTGGAATTTTCTGATTTCTCTATTAGATTTTAGAACTGTTTCGACAGTGTGGTATTTTCTGATTTCTCTATTAGTTTTTAGAACTGTTTCGACAGTGTGGTATTTTCTAATTTCTCTATTAGTTTTTAGAACTGTTCCGACAGTGTGGGATTTTTGTTGGGTATTTTTTGTTGTTGTCATTTTGCTTTCAATAAAAACGTAGATATCTAATGTAATAAGCACGACGTAATTCAGGAATAACCATAGTCAGGTACTCTCAATATTGAAATTTTAAAAAGCCAAACAATCTAAATTTTGGGAGCAATAAACCAAAGGGTCTAAACAGGATAGCCAAAATCGGCTAAGGTCACATATGCCTGAGGGAGGAGAACCTTATTTTTGATAAGCTACAGGCACATGTACTAATTTGAGTTTATTTTTGTGAAATATGAATACATGTTTATAATATTCGAATCACAGGTATAGATTATTCTAGCTACAGGTGCTAGCGAGGAGAGCAACCAATGTTAATTACACGGTTTCTGGTTTATCTGTTTGGTATCTTCAAACACTCGTCTAATTTCGATTGTATCTCTTTTAAATTAATTTCAAAATAGTTTTATTGCAAATTAAAGAACGAAAAAAAAATAAAACATGACATTTAATGAATAAATATATTTACTGACAAGAAAACAAAAATAATCACAGAAAAGGAATGCAACGTCATAATTATGAAAGAACTAGAGCTATTTCAATTAAGACAAAAGATAAAACGCGATAACTTTATATCTCGACTTACTATCAGTTGACAAGGCTCAGATCTTAACTCTCGCTGTAATAAATTACAAAAGATACAATCAAATACAAATGATAATCGCCATATCTTACCTTAACAAGTTATAAATCCCTTGTTTAAACTTAAAACAACAATTTTTTCTCACGATCTACACGTTACAACGGTAAATCCGTAAGAATTAGAGAAATTTTGATCAGGTAACGATAAGAGTACGTATATTTTACCCTGATTTGGTAAACATAGAAGTTTACTTGTGTACAGCCGGTCAGTTGATCAATTAATCGATTTAGTGGAGTGTTTAATCTAGGCAATTGATACCAAATTTTGTCACCACGCCTTCTTTCAAAAAACCGCTGGGTACTTTTATTTTCACACAGTATGATGTTTCTTTAATATGAGATTTAAAACGTAATTTGCTAACTTTTAACATAACAGTGATAAAATTTTACTCTTTTAAAAAGTGGAGAATATAAAAATAATAAAACTTACATAAATTGATTTTGTGGTGTATCATATGTGTAACTTTTATGAACTTTTTTTTACCTGGGAACTTTATTGTATTTTAGGTTTGTCGAATCTTATTTCATTTTTTTGTAACATTAGTTTATTTCAGGCTTGCCGAATTTTATTTCATTTTTTGGAAACTTTATTGTATTTTAGGATTTCCGAATTTTATTTCATTTTTTGTAACTTTAGTGTATTTCAGCCTTGTCCAATTTTATTTCATATTTTTGTAACTTTATTGTATTTTAGGCTTGTCGAATTATATACCATTTTTGGGGAACTTTAGTGTATTTTAGTCTTGTCGAATTATATTTCCTTTTTTTTCTATTCCTGAACATTATCCTAATATTTGATATATTTTTTGTTGGTTTTATGGTGTTTAACACCACTTTCAACAATATTTCAGTTATATCGTGGCGGTCAGTTTTATTGGTGGAGGAAACTTGAGTACCCGGAAAAACCCACTGACAAAACTTCATCACATAATGTTGTATCGCCTAATATTTAACTTACTAATAATATAACCAATGTGTGTTTAAAGGAAAAACATTTTCATTGCTATATACATCAGTAATAGAAAAAAAATGCAAATATAGGATATTATTTGAACAATTAATTGTCATACATATTTTGGGCTATTTGTAATTCGGTTTTATTTCAATACAATTTATTTGTTCGTGTCTTTTGTTGAATTTTTGGAACGAAAAAGTATGCTTCGGTTAATAATCTAATATCATTCAGCGAAAATGTAAACAAATTTAAAATAAAATATTATTAAAATAAATATATAATTTGATATCTATGTTGTTATCTATATCCATGTGTATACAATGTATATATATTTAATTAGCAAAAATAAACATAATGAAATAAAAATTAAAGACAAAAATACCAGACTGTCGGAACAGTTCCAAACTCCAATAGAACAATCGATATCCCTAACACAAATACATGACCACTCACTTTCCTGTCATGATACAGGCACTTCAATAAAAAGTGGACGGGATAAATACCCATTACATACATAGTGTGGTGGTACAATACTTTGTATCACGTCGAGCCTGTTGTGTGAACCTGTATCACTACGAGTCGCGATATCGACGAGTTGTGATGCGGTTAGTTCACGCAACAGCCAAGAACTGATATAAAGTTTTGTACCAACACACTAAGTATATAATAAGTTTATCTAACATTTCAATAAAAACAAATTTTAAACAAATAACAAGGGTTGAATTAAAATATGTAATAGTCTGAAGGAGACTACATTTTGTGCATAACGTCACGTTATTTTTCCGTTCATTCACCAATGTCAGGCTACTGTGTTTTGTCTCACATTCCAATGGTATGACGTCATGTCAAAGTAGTTCGACAGAGAACGTCGCGTGCAACGTCGCGCCATTCTTTTATCACCAAAGTCTGGTGATACATCATCTTGTATCAGACAGGCGACTTTCGTTAATTTCAAAGGAAAACGTACATAATGTTAGATAAACTAGTTTTATTGACCCAAAACTCTTCTTTTAGTACATTGATGCCGTCACACAAGTGTTTTCCAACTGTGAGAGAGAGAAAAACACAATAAAGTGAAAATAACTAATAACTCAATTTAGTTAAAAAGGACATATTAGCAATGATAAAACAAATAAAAAAAAACATACAAAGCAATATAGGTAAAGAATTTGATTTGATTTATTGATTTTTTTGTTGTGTTTAACGCCACTTTCAACAATATTTCAGCTATATCATGGCGACTTAAAGAATTTGACTAAGACATATATTATAAAAGAAAAACTAGCAGTATGCTACTGCAAGACGCTGATATTAAAAAAGATTAAAATATAATAAAGTAGTAAAAAAGCTAGAACAAATATTCTAATTTATTTGTAACTAGAGTGACATGACACGTGACAGGAACTGCCTACACATCCGGCGGTTATTAGTGGGATTAGTGTTGCGCAATCCGTTGTTTTCTGTGTAGTGTTTTACAGATAATAATTGATTGTCCTTTTTCATTTAGCTATTGTATTGTCTATGTTGTCTAAATAATATGTATGATTGCAACTTCATTTCTGTAGAACAGCAGCTCAAGAGCATCACACAGATCTGCTGGGTGTGCATTGCTGCCCGATTAGAGGGAAAGCAGCAAATCCCAATGGTATAGTCTGTTGTTTGTCCCTACGAGAAACAGCTTATACCAATTTCAAAGTCTTTATTTGACCCTACCGGGACTCGAACCCACCATCTACTGCACTCTCGAGGAGAGGACGCTATCCATTACACCACCGATGCGTTTCATATTCATATTTTATTTATTTGTTACAAGAACAGTGCGACATTTTTTTTGGTCATCTGTATCATGACAATGAAAGCATGGCAAGCTTAAACTTGATATACAAACACAGATTTTCACATTGCTAACACTGGACAAGGTGAAAATCCAGACAAAACGGAGACATTACATGCTCGGAGATAACACAAAGCACTCGTGAAAATCCTTTTCATACTGTTTGAAAATAACATTATAGATAAAAAGATGTGCATTTAATCCTTTCCCACTGTTTATTGTTTCAAGTGTAAAAATAACACTGCTGTGTGTGTAAGCTTATACATACTATATCAACACGTAGATTTGTTCACTTGTTTATATGGTTTAAGAAATATATAAGTATATATTTCTAAATTCATCAGATCTAATTTTGTGCTAAATTAAAAACGTATTTATCAAATTTAGTGCGCACGACGCGTTTCTGGAATAACCTTAACCAGGTACGTTGAATCATCAAAAGATTAGAAAGTGAAATAATTTTTAAAATCTTTGGAAGGAAGTTTTGGAATTTTAAAAATCTTTGGAAATAAGGGTAATAACAAAATTACCGAACACAGAGCAATCTTACAAAGGGAAATTCAAAACTCATAAATCAATAAACAGACAAAATCAGTCAACAACCGGGAAACTGGAAAACCGCAATGGTCCTGACTTGGTACATGCATTTCTAAAGAAAGAAGGCCAAATCTTGATAGACAAAATTGGCTAAGGTTACCTGTCGTCTGAGGGACATAAACCTTAGTCTTACTGATAAATGCATTATCCAGAACTTGCAATACAGTAAAATGAAAATACCACACTATTGGAACAGTTCCGAAATCTAGTCGAATAATCGTGGAAATAGAAGCAAATGTTGATACCCCTGACGCACATATATACAAGACCCCTCACTATTCTGACTTCAGGTCATCGCATTCGTTGCACAGTACGCAATAGTATTTTTTTTTTCATTTTTTTTTTAGCTTTATCTGTTATATGCTATAATGCTATTTTTCTTGCTTACTTGTACATTCTCAACACAATGTAATTATAATTGCATATTATAGAAGAAGACTTCATAAGTCGGAAAAAAAACTTCTGCCTGGTCGAACAATACAATATTAATAACAACCGCGGTCCACACTGTTTTGATAATGTAAAAACAACATAATTATATAGAATCTTTGAATATAAAACATATTTGTATGAGGCCTAGAAACTGGTAGAAATGCGTGGTTTGTCGGGCAATTCTCACCTGTTCCGTACCGAATACAATAAAATTATATTTTCAGAGACATTGTACGTACGTATGGTACGTTCTGCTTATACTGCAGCATAAAAATTACAGAAACCATTGAAAATCAACCAAAGTAAAAAGCGCAAAATCATCGCATAACTTTACGTCTTAAGTTCATTACTATGGTGAATTATAGTGAGGTCATAGAACAAAAGTGTCATGGTGTCCGTGACTGCATGAAGCACAGATTATAGTGGAACAGGAAGTGTATACCCTTCCGGAGTATCTGAGTTCACCACCAGTTCTTAGTGGTGTTTGTGTTGCTCAATCATTAGTTTTCTGTGTATTGTTTTGTAGATCATTATTGGTCTTTTTGTACTTTTATTTTGACCATTGCATTGTCTGTCCTTCATCAATTTACGGCTTCTGATTACTTTGGTATCAGCAAACCTTTGTTATATAGTCAAAGCTTTTTAACTGCTCAAATAGCACAACTAGAGGATAATACCAAATATCTTGTATCTTATAATTCTTGTATCTTATAATCTGTTTAAAATCACAAATTATTGCATTTTTGAGAGAGACTTATGTGTTTAAAAAATTGTTTAATTTATATTTTATCTTGTTTTATTTTATGACAAAATCTATTACTTAAATTGAAAAAAAACTTATTTAGTTGTTAGAATGGGTGTATACCTAATAAAGTGCTAATCAACAACGAAATCTAAGATATAATCTCATCCACCATCTACAAGAATAAAACAAATATTCTGATATTTTATTTTGTGGTTTAATTAAATCTATATTTAGTCATTTATCTAAATCAGCACTACATGAACTAGTACAGTAGTCACGGCACATAACGCTGCAGCTAGATTTTCAGTCATCGAAATTAAAAATTGTGATGTTGGAACAGTCACGAACAGAGATGGATCGTTAAGCTTGAAATACCTTATAATCTGTTGGTAAATATTAAAGATTTGAAATAAACAGTCAGCCCTTATTGATACAGTATCTGTATAATTGTTGCTTTATGATCTTCCCTTACTCCCACACTGTATTGTATTAATCATCGATTCTGTAGTGCGAAAGATTTTATGAAACGTTGATAATCTTTCACTTGAGGAAAGGTATGGTAGTTGGATATTCAACTACCTGTGAAATCAGTGCCTATCACCACTAAAGTTGTGAGTTCGATCCCTGCTCATGACGAGGTGTACTCGATACAACATTAAGTGACTTGCGACAGATCGTTGATTCTCTCCAGGTACTCCGGTTTCCTCCATCGATATTACTGACCGCCACAATATAACTTGAATATTGTTGAAAGTGGCTTTAAACACCATAAACCAAAACCAAACCACTTGAAGAAACAAGTAAACACAGCTAGATCGTTCATGGCTCAAAATGTACATGATTTGACGATTTCCTAGAACAATGTCAGTCAGTTTTTAACTTTTCTTTGTATTTGTATTCTATTGATCCTATTGCGCAGTCATTCAAATAACCTTGAACATGACATTTAATCAAATTAAAACAAGAACTGTTTTTTTTTTCAATTTTGCTTTGAATATAACATTTTATATTTGTTCCCAGGTATTGTCTTTATTTTTTTATCTAATACTTTAATATATTTTCAAAATATAAGGTGCAGTTGACAGTAATTACTTTTTCACTTAGAATGATCTGTTATGATTTTTGATGAACTCGGGTGTCACTAAAGGTGACCTTTCACGTGAAGGGTATTTTAAACATGCATTCATTCACATTTACACTTGAGTACATTTTGTATTCTGATTGTAATATTTTTTACAGAAAATCACAAATATGTTTTACAACTTTATATACCAACAGCTAAACAATAATAGAATAAAACGTAATAATGAAAATTATTATCATTGCTACTTCAGTGAGCAGTTATCGTCCTTCTTTATATACATTTTTTGGAAAAATCGTGTAAATTAGGGCCTCTAACCTGTGTAGAAAAAGACAATATGCATTATGCAATGATATGTTAGAGATAAAAAAATAATATAATGACAGTTTATCAGATGATGTTCGTGTCGTTAAACAGTAACATGACGGGCGTCATTAGTGGAGCAGGAACTGATTAGCCTTCCGGAGTACCTGTGTTCACTGCGGTCTTAAGTGGGGTTTGTGTTACTCAATCTTTAGTTTTCTGTGTAGTGTTGTGTAGATAAGTGCTTGTCCTTTTTTACTGTTTGGCCATTATATTGTCTGTCCATCTTCAATTTACGGCTTAATTTTAGTTGTAGATTTGTTTAATATTTTTTCCAAAATAATAAAAACAGACCTTTAATGATTTTGTTTTAATTTTATTTGTGAATTTTTGTCACCTGTACGCTTTACAAATGTGCATATCAAAGTTACTAAGTAGCTTAGTTTTTTTCATTATGTCTAAAACCCAGCAATAATGTACCATCACAAAAACGTTCAACATGTATATTACTTCAGACTAATCTAATTTATCCCCGCCACTTTTTATTGAAGTGACTGTACGAATTAAGGAAAGTGAGAGATCACGTATGTGTGTGTTGTGTATCAATGTTGCCTCTTTTTATTATTGGATTTTGAAGTTGAAACTATTCCGACAGTGTGGTACTTTTTGTTATCCATTTCAATTTCAAATAAAAATGTAGATATTAAATTTAGTACACACGACTGGGTTCTATATTTCTTCACCAGGTACGCTCCAAATTTCGAAAGATTGAAAAGCCAAGTAATTTAAAGTTTTGGTATCAATAAACCCAAAGGGTATAAACAGAATAGCTAAAATCGGCTAAAATCACCTATGCCTGAGGGAGGAGAACCTTATTTTTTTATTTTTTTTTATTAATAATTACATTATTTAAGAACTGTGAATGTAAGTAATAAACATATCTAATGTATCATCATAAATTAGTCATTCTTACTCATCCTCATTTGTTGTGGGAGTTTTATATCTATAATCCTCCGTTGATTACTCAACAATTTACTTTATTTATCCCAGAATCATCGCTACATTCAAAGACATACAATATATTTAATTGCCAGTAATATGACCAATGATTGTTCTATAATCTGTCTTTATAAGACATTACAATATTCACAATGATCCGTAATTAGGAACTAATTCGGCACCAACCACATTCATACGTGCCATCACTTAAGGTAATATTGGCATGAACTGACATAGATACAATATGCATGTTTGTACATGATACAGTTACCTTAACTCAATATTTGGTCAATTTTCTAAAATCTGAAGCCCTATGCCCAATTTGACCCCCGGTTTTTAGTTGGGTTCCTCTTGATTAATCTTCAGTTTTCTACTTAGTGTTTTGTAGATCATTGTTAGTTCTTTTTCATTTAGTCATTGTATTGTGTGTCCTCCTATTTGCGACTTCTATTTACCGTTTGATGTTTTCAAACTTTCTTATTTATTTGTTTTTTGTTGGGCAATGTGTCAATCTAATGTATGCAATGTCTTTGACGGAAAAGTTCTATTGTAGAATTCTACGTTTTTTTTCTAAGTTTCAAATGGCTTACAAAACGCAGAGAAACGAAATGTGTGTTTACATTCTCTGAAACATAAATCTGCAGAATGGAAAGTTTTTATACGAACTGAATTGCCAAGGAGAATATCGTAGATCACAAAATCCTATGGAAAGGGGTATAAAGATTTCCCGTTGGATATAAGGATGCTTAATGTATCTTAATAAAATGAAAAGAACAAAAATACCACACTGTCGGAACATTTCCAAATTCCAATAGAAAAATCGCAAAAAGATGTACAATCGACACGCCTTACACACGAACCCCATTAAAATCGACGATGAACTCAGGAAGGGTAAGCAGTTCCTTCCCTTTGGTATCTTTTTTCTAATCTCTTACAAACTGTAAAATCGACACGTCTTATACATGACCGCTCATTTTCCGGACTTGGGACAGGCATTTCAATAAAAATTGGTGGAGAAAAATTTGGTTTTAAGGCACAAACATTAAAAATTTAATGGTATGTGTTTGACTGCAAATATAAGTGTGATACAAATAAGACATACCAAATATACAAATGAATATATATATATATTTCTGTTGTCGTTTTGATATGACCTGTATGCAATATAAATAATATCGTTTACCATTTAATAGTCAAGTATACTTGATGAATGTGTATTTGGTTATTTTAGCCTTCGTTGATACAATGAAATAAACAAATAACTTTATCAGATATACTTATTTATTTGTAGGTAGATGGCGGGTCATACTGACTTATGTACACCTGTTGTACAACATAATAATCAGATCTACTTTAACTAAGGTCATGTATACAAACAGATACCATTGATTGAGATCTATTGTATTAAACTGTAGTACTAATTAAATTTCATTTCCTGAGGGTGTAAAATAGAATCAATATATGAAGCAAGGTATATGTAAAGGTAGACATTAATAAGTTACCTCCCCTTACCATTTCAGATACCCATAGAGAATAATCGGAGTTTGTAGTTCCTGGATAATGCAATTATTATTAAAGCGAAGGTTCTCCTAGCCCCAGGATTAGGTGTATTTAGCCAATGTTGGCTATAATAATTAGACCCTTTGGTTTTCTTGGACCAAAATATTTTCAATTTCCTCCTCAATCACTTGGCTTTAAGTTCACAACATCCCTCCCCTTGGTGTAGAGTGGAATTCGTCTTTCTCGATCTTTAGTTTTCTATGTTTTGTAGATCGTTGTTTCTCCTTTTGTCCTTTTTGTTTTGTCCATTGTGTTGTCTGTCTTTCTTAGATTAATGAATTCTGATTGTCTTTTTGCTATTTTCAAGCTCTTCTTCATTGAGCGTATCAGATGAAGGTTATTCCAGAAACGTGTTATGTGGACTCATTTTGATATCAATTGTTTTTTTTTTTGTTCTTACACGAGTCCATGTTGAAGATCGGATATATATATAGTTATTGAAGTGTAAAATGGTATAAAGACACACAAGACTACACCGTATATAAACCCTAGAGAAAACCGAAGTGTAAATCTAGTATGGACAATCCAGAGACGCAGACAACACTGTGCACAACAAAAATGAATACAAACAACACAAAAAACACAACACAGTAGACTAAATAGATGAGGAACATAAATCCCACCAAGTAATGCCTATGGTGAACACAGATGCACCCGAATGGTAAACAGGTGCTGATTCTTATAAAACACTCACTGTGTTACCCAATGTCAAGTCCAGTTAAAGGTTGTCCGTGATTAAGGACAGAACATTGTACAATAAAAAGTTAGATATCAAATTTAGCTTAAATGAGGAGTTTCTAGAATAACTTTGATCAGATACACTCAAAATCGAAAGATTGGAAAAGCAATAATTCAAATATAAGTAAAAATACTAATTTCACAATATTACTAATATCTGAACAGTAAATATTATCACTGATTAAATGTATGACATAAGCTTGAATATCCACCAGTATGTCACAAACTTGAATACCTACATGTATATCACAAGGCCAAATGTTTCCATGCAAAGTTGAATGTTTATATAACAGTACAAATTATATTGAAAAAAAATGAAAAACAAAAATTACCACTCTGTTGGAACAATTGTAAAATCCAACAGGACAACAAAAAATCACCTCTAAGAGAATAATGGAAAAAAACAAATCTTGGTCGATGCAAAAATCAAGCAAAATATATAATATGCATTACACATCGCAAAAATTCATTTGTGATCTCCCCGGTTTTTAATGTGATTCGTTTGTCCAATCTTACAAAACGTAAGTGTTTTATACATTATTGACTCCCCCTTTGTCCTTTTTGTTTGTATTGCTTTGATAACAACTTTTGTATCTTCAAACATTTCTTCTGATTACATTTGATTATATTTGATTGATTTTAAAATACTTGTCAAAAATGTCCATATAGCCCACTGACAATATTCACTTTTCTATATTGTATTTTTGTGTTCTACTTATTTCGTCCTGTGTCTTGTGTCCCCGGTGTTGCCAGAGTCTCTGTATTGTCCATTTTTGATTGTCCCTTCGGTTTTCTCTAACGTTTTCTTTATAACAATCATACCCATAAAAGGACAACAAATCTCAATCATAGAATGTGTTTTCATCCATATCATTCATCATATTATTTACTACTTAGTTTATCAAATTTAAACAGCCAATCGTTTATCGTTGGTAAAAAAAAATTAGGTCACTCGTCAATGAATCCAGTGTAATAAAGCGATGCGACGTTTATGATGTTATATTGTTATCTTGTAGACATCAATAAACAACGTTTAACAATACAGACAGAGTACTCTTCAACCTTAGAAGTTACTTTTGTAGGGGTAACACTAAATTATAATAAAAGCAAAAACGAAAATACAATACTGTCGGAACAGTTCTTACAATCGAATCGAAAAATATCATAAAAAGAGGCAAATGTGATACCATTACCAAAACAGACAGACTACTCTTCAACCAGAACAGTTACTTTTGTAGAGGTAACAGTCAACGCTTTCCTTGATTTGAATAAAAGGGAAAACAAAAATACCATACTGTCGGAACAGTTCCAAACATCTTATAGAAAAATCGTAGAAAGAGGCAAAATAACAAACACATACATGACCGCTCACTTTCCTAGCTCGGTACAGACACTTCAAGAAAGAGTGGCGGGTTTAATCTAGTTTTATGGGTCCAATCCATAAATAAATAAATATGTAGATATCAAATTTAGTTAACACGAAAATTTTCTGGAATAACTTTCATTGCAAATTATCTAAAACTCTTAGGAATAAATCAAACCAAAGAGTCTAAACAGGATAGCCAAGATAACCATAGTTACTTACACATGAGGCGGATGAACTTTAAATTCAACACTTATCACATTATTTTGGAAATGTAAAGTTCAATAATAAGCATTCCTCATACGTCATGTCGGTGCCGAAACACTGCCTAATGGGTGGATGACACCCGCGGAGACTGGTAGTCAAGCAGCAGATGCATAGACCCAGTTATAGTAATAAACATGTAGCTATCTTATTTATTACGAAGCGTTTCCTGAATGACCTTCGTTAAGTACACGCAAAAGTCAAAAGGTTGGAAGCAATTAAACCTTTAAAAGTACCTACACATGAATGACGAAATTGTCGTTGTAGCTCAAATAAAACAAGACATTTGGAAATCCCCGGCTGTCGGTTTGGACCACAAAGACATTTGGAACTATCCCGGACTCTAGAAACTCCCCCATACATTGTCGTTATACTCTCAAGAAAAAAGAAACATGACCAATACTACGATTCCGAAACCTTTGCCTACTTTTAACCGCCAAAATATATTAACTAAGAAGATGTAAATAAAATATCCTTTAAAAACAGATGGTCGAACATGTTTGAAATTAAAATATAGTTCCATGGAATGCCACATACAGCACCCATTATACGATTATTGATTCACGCTATCTAAAAAATATGGAACTCGACTCGATAACTTATTCTTAAATTTTATTTTCTGTAATTTTTCTAAAAACTCACTTTACAATATAAATCTTAAAGAATTCCGATGGGACATCACAAATGGAAAATCTAGACACAGTGGCAATATAGGGCATACAAGATACAACTCAATACAGAAAACTAAAAAGATGAGCAACACGGACCCACCAACAAACGACAGGGAACACAAGGGTTCGCGAAGGATAATCACTCTTCCTAATGCTGTATGAAACACCCACAGTGTTACTCATAAAGTGAAGTCTGGTAAAGGTCTTGTCAAGAAACACTTGACACGGAAAACTAAAAAGATGAGCAACACGCACCCCACCAAAAAAGGAGAGTGAATACAAGTGTTCACGGAGGATAAGCAGTTCCTAATTCAGTTTAAAACACCCACCGTGTTACTCATAAAGTGAAGTCTGGTAAAGGTCTTGTCAAGAAACACTTAACACGGAAAACTAAAAAGATGAGCAACACGGACCCGACCAAAAAATAAAACAGGTTGAACACAGGTGCTCGCGATTGGCTTCAAAATACATGTTGTGTATATATTCATCCCTTTTTATTTTCTTATTGTCATGGAGAATTAGTCAGCAATAGACATGTTTACCTAGTACACGTGTACTTCTGGCTATTTGCGGTGTTTATCAAATAAAAATAAAAATAAAAAATACCACACTGTCGTAACAAATTAAGATCGTATACATTCCTATATTTTTTCAAGGAAGAATATTTGACAATGAAAATATGATTTAATTCAGACTGCAATATAAATACATTATATACATATTTATATATATCTACATGTAAGCCAAAAGGTTTTTCTAGTGTAAATTTTAACTTCGTATAGCTATTGTAGACGTGTTTCACACGGATCTGTATTGTCTGGGATAAAATGACGAGTTTTATTTTTGACATTTATGATCCAAACCGTTTAGGCTATAAGTGATATGTATCAAAAACGTCGAGACTTGTTAGCGACAAATTTTCCCTATTGAAAAGAGATCACTTGATGCCATCAATTTGAACAACAAAAATTAATTTTATTACGAAAATCAAACGAAGATATTGGCCGACAGTTAGTCATCGTACATCAGATAAACATATAGCCTCTGGAAGCTTACTGACCGACCAATATAAAGCTGTTCACTGTTCACGTGTGCATGTTGTAATGTTAGTAACTAAACCATCCTAAAAACAACCTAAAACACTGTATACCAGACTAATTATTCACCGCCGATTCATACCCCCGGGGGGATCAAACTAATGTGATGAATACATTCCCTAAAAAATCTGATCAGAGTCACAAAGTTTTACGGTCTTTTTATTGTAAGATGACTCTGCTTAGCCGCCGTTGCGAACAGGAAATTTTCGTTTCTTCACACCTTTTGAGACAGTAAACCGCCAGATTAAATACACAGAATGGAGGGTTTTAAGGGGTATCTTTAAGAATGTTTATATATGTGACTTATCATATTGTTTTTTAAAAACAATTACGACATTCCTTTTTGGCACAATATTCAAAAATATTTTTTACGACAACACTTTCGCGATAGAACGCAGCTGTGTACTCGACATTGATTTTTTCACAGACGGACTTGGGAAAACAAATCCAGATTATACCCTCGAGAATTTACTCACAGACTCGAACCATTTTGATGATGAGATTTTATGTTAAAACGTCTGGGTGAGTGCTATTGACAGTCTGGAAGTTAATATTTAAAGATGAAGTTGTTTATTTCAGTTTTACATTTATTGCTATTTCAATGTAATTTGTTATCAGAAACATTTACTATCTTCAAATCAACTGGTACGAATTACTCTTAACATTATTAATAAGGCTTAATAAAGAAAAATCTGATGTTTTATGTAAATGGTAGGCTAGACGATTTGGTGTCTGTGCAAATAACTTTGTAATGTTGACCTTACACTGGTAGATAAATACAGACTGGCGATTATATCCTCATTGGAAAAGTAACATTATAATATAATTCCCATAAACTAGTATAACCCCGCCACCCTTTATTGCAATGCCTGTACCAATCCTGTACACTGGTAGATACAGACTGGCGTACTACAATTGTCATTAACTAGTTGCACCCGCCACCTTTTATTGAAGTGTCTGTACCAAGTCATGAAAGTGAGCAGTATTTATATGTGTGTTACAATGTAGGGGTATGAATTTTGTCTCTTTCTACAATTTTCAAATTGGATTTTGAAGTTGTTCTAAAATCTGGTACTATTATTCTCTGCTTTTCTTTTTGTTATAGATTATATTGATATAGCTAAAACGTCATTTAGAACACGGATGCTGGATACTGGTGACCGTTTCCAGGGCCCCGCCAACAGCCAACAGAGCTGCCTAACATGTCCCCGAGTGGCCGATAGAAAATGCCCGGACTTGTCAGGTCATAAAACGGAAAAGCTGAATATGAACAATAACGGGTGCCTTGTATGGAGAATCCACGCTCCTTTTATATGCAATAATTGTTTGTAAATTTCGTTCAATAGTAGGTGAATTGTAACCCTAACAAGAGTGTTTTCGTCCATACCCAATTATCCATACTATTGCTTTGGGAATGAAATGTTGTCCCATTCTTCCCTGACATTACACAGGGACGATGGATATTTCTGAAATGTTTTCTGCTTAAATTAAAACAATACAAATCTGTTTAAGATATCCCAGTAGTTATCTATTAATAGCATGTCGAGTTCTATTTAAGCAGTCCTTTGATATATGACTAGTAGCTATTTTCTTACTTGAATTATTAGTATTAATATTATCTACTAAATGTCATTATATAATGACAATAAATATCTGATTTTATTTAAATTGGGGCAAAAATATTTGATGCACTATAATAGCCTAAAACCATTGTATTTTATTGTTGTTTTTAAAACACAATAATATTTATTCAAGCGCTATTATTGTACTGTAATAATTAATATTGCATTCAATTATTGCATAATTATTACACGTAATTATTTTATAGTGTATAAGTTTAGTGCATGACACACGGATAAACTCGTGATAATTTGATCTAGGGTGCTCGGTAAAACGCAGATCAATTATTCGTAGATTCTTTTGGAAGACCTTACGTCCCATATAAAATAAAAAATAGTGTCATTTGAACAATACCATGTGATCACATTCACTACACAATTGGTAGTTGTGAAAATATTTATTTGGAGAATCACATACGTACTGCTGACCTCATTGACCCTAATTAAAAGAAAACGTAGATATCAAATTTAGTGCGCACGACGCGTTTCTGGAATAACCGTCAGGCACGCTTAAAGCCAAACAATTCTAATTTTAGGGAGCAATAAAACCAAAGGGCCTAAACAGGATAGCCAGGTTTGGCTAAGGTTTCATATAACCTTAGTTTTATTAATAATGACATTATTTAAGAAATAATTTTACATTTTTCTGTAATATAAACCTTTTTTTTTATCATACGCACTAATTGACCAAGCTCAGCCTGCGTGTCTCTTGACAAATATTTGTCACCTGTTGACTGGTTATATTACTCCACTTGGTATACACCCGTGAAATTTTAATGTAAACCTACACATGTATTATTTCTGTATAATCAAACTGTCAAATGTTATGTTAATCAATACGATGTGAAAAGAAATTATAGTAGGTACTACAACGACTGACAAGGTATGGCAAGGTCTGTTGTATAGACCTGCAACGAACACGGTATGTTGTATAGAACTGCAACGAACAAGGAATAGCAAGGGTTGGTGCATAGAACTGCAACGAACGAGGTATAGCAAGGTCTGTTGTAGAAAACAACAAAGAGCAAAGTATAGCAAGGTCTGTTGTAGAGAACTGCAACGAACGAGGTACAAAAATGTATAGCAAGATGTGTTGCATAGAACTGCAACGAACAAGGTATAACAAGGTATGTTAAATAGAACTGCAACGAACAAGGTAGAGCAAAGACTGTTGTATAGAACTGCAACGAACAAGGTATAGCCAGGTCTGTTGCATAGAACTGCAACGAACAAGATCTAGCAAGGTATGTTGCATAGAACTATAACGAACAAAGTATAGCAAGGTGTGTTGCATAGAACTGCAACGAACAAGGTATAGCAGTGTCTGCTGTATTGAACTGCAACGAACAAGGTCTAGCAAGGTATGTTGCATAGAACTATAACGAACAAAGTATAGCAAGGTGTGTTGCATAGAACTGCAACGAACAAGGTATAGCAGTGTCTGCTGTATAGAACTGCAACGAACAAGGTCTAGCAGTGTCTGCTGTATAGAACTGCAACGAACAAGGTATAGCAAGGTATGTTATAAAAACATCATGCATTATTCAGAAGAACACTTTCTCATTCATGCTCTGTATGTTTATTTAACAAAGGTGAATATTTTACGGTTTCTGGTTTCCCCTTTGGTATCTTCAAACTTTTCTTACGTTTTATTGTATTTTTATAAAGAATATATTATCCGCTATCTAAAATTCGGTTTATTGTCGAAAAGAGTGGATTTTAACAATTATAATAAGTTGACTGATATTCTTCATATTTGATTTTACAATAAGGAAAAATGTACAGCTTTCATTGTATAATTAAAGGTTTACATGAATGATATATTTGTACGTATAAAATTATGTGTTATCTTTCTATTTCATTATCACCACATAGTCCAAACTACCATTGCTGCAGAAGGACTAACAGATTTTCTAAAGTAGACATAGTCCAATAGTCAACACTTTTGTACTATTATACAATTATTTGAATACAACACATTAAAATTGGCAGTTTATATATATTTTTAGGCCATATGCGCTCTTATAGAACTCGTATTATGCACATCACAACTTCCGTGTCATTATGAATAATTAATTAGCCTTTATATGATCAAATCTGTAACTACAATATAAAAACTTTCCTTGGGCCAATACCGCAAAAACCAGTCCAATACGATATTTTCCGTGTTGTCCCGATTCCAGTCAGTCCAATAACAGCTAGATTGGAATCTGCTAGACATTTCGATAATTGCAAGAAAAAATCCCGAGATATATTGGACTGGTTAATTAATAAAGGTATCATTATGCGATGTTTTTCATATTGGCCTAGTTATAGGTCATCGGTCTGCTGTATTGGCGTTCGGCTGCTCCTAAGGCCAATACAGCAGGCATCGGACCTATAACTAGGCCAATATGAAAAACATGACGTAATAATACTACAATATATAGTATGCATCGTTTAAAACACATGACCCAGTCTTCCCTACAACAACACTGTTCATCCAGTTGAATGTGATCGTCAACCTTTTACTCCCTTTTTATTGTAGTTCATATGTCAAGCCAGAAAAGTGCGCGGTCTTATATATCTTTTAGTGTTTGTCATTGTTCCTACGATTTTGAGAGGCCCGGGTGGCTCAATGAGTTAGGTCGTTGAATCTAACAGCTCATACAAGCTTATCACCAATACGGCGTGGGTTCGCGCCCAGCTTTGTAAATTACAAAAAAGGGTGCACTTGACTCGCAGCAGCAAGTGATACAGTTTACCAGTTGCTTGCCCTGGGTCGGTGGTTCTCTCCGGGTACTCCGGCTTCCTCCACCACTAAAACTGATCGCCATAATATAGCTGAAATATTGCTGAAAGTGGCGTTAAACACCAAAAATTCAAATTCAAATTCCTACGATTTTGACCGTGCGTTCGTTTTTCATTTAATGATACTGAATTATTTTTCCCATTTGACAATTATATATTTTGTTTATTTTGCATGACGGGTTGATTGGACTTTACTATTCACCTAGAGCATCTCTTGTATTCATGAATTAATTATGCTCATTATATTATTGCAATTGTTCAACCAACAACAGCCATACAATTACAATTTCAATATTAACACACTGTGCATCGTATTTGTTTATAACAGTAATAAAACAAAGATATATAATTAAGCGCGCATGACGACTTTATGGAATAACTTTCATCAAGTACTCTCATAGTCAAAAGATTCGAAAGCAAATTAATTTAAAAGTCTTTGGGAGCAAAGGTCTTAAACAGAATAGCCACAACAGGGCAAGTGGAGTTTGACCTGAATTTTAATAAATAACATTATTTGGGAACAGTTAATTTCATAATATATATCAGCCATGTTACCCTCGGGGACGAATAGTACTGAATTGAAATTGATTTACACCAAATGTTCGCAAAAGTGAAATCCTTTGGTTTTATTGCTCCAAAAATTTAAATTATTTGGCTTTCCAATCTTTCGATTTCGAGCGTATCGGATGAAGGTTATTACATAAGCGTGTCGTGTGCACTAACGTTGATATCTACGGGTTTTTTTTCTTTTCTTTTTTCTTTTCTTTTTTTCCTTTTTTTTTAAAATGTACTCCCTTTGGAGGAAAATGGTGTAATTTTGCACTCGTGAACCAAGTGAAAATATAGTTCTATCATATTTTTCTTAGTGAAAGTACTATCATATTTTTCTTAGTGTAAGTACTATCATATTTAGACTTCGCTTGTGTATAGATAAAATATGAAAAGAGGCGTTATGATATATCAGTGCTCATCTAAAAATACATTCGAAAAGTTATTTCAACTTCAAATTACTTCAAACTTATTTCAAGATGTTTGGCCTTCCATTACACAAAGAGATTATATGAATAGGAATGTTTTGAATGAAATTCCATCAAATTCAATCAAAAGGTATGAGAAAATCTAAAGGTGGGGAAAATTTAATTGACATCAAAGGGAGTTTATCATCAAATCAGCCGTTAAAACTAATCTTCATAGAGGTACATAAGTTCTTCTATTGGCAAAGAAAACATCTATCTTATTATGACATGGTATTGTATCCTTTGTATGCTAAATAAGTAATCTGTAATTTATAGAGTTCAGTTGACAAATTAGTGATGAGCGCAATTGTTAGGAATTGTAAGGTGAACATCAATAAAATATAGAAGGGGTGGATTTGTACTCTCACTCGTATCAAATAATAGACAGAATTTAATTCCAATAAAATCATTTTAAGTCAATTGGAGCGCCGTCGAGGGTGATAGCTTTATTAACTAGCACTAGGAGTGGGAACACTACATTAAAGAACCTGTCATGTTTATGATTGAAACATTATAAATATGGGTTGATTTGTATTCACAAATACCTGATGATGCTGAACGATATCACACGCCCCCTTTTTTACCAAAGAGAAATTCAACTGCATTTCTCACCATATTCATCCCTTGATTAAATTTAAGCTCAAATAATATAATCATTGGTTTTGATAGATCTACAGTAAATTAAACAAGTTGTCAATTTTATAAGAAAACTACTACTTAATGTCCGGCCATCTGGTATGTGTGAAAATTTAAAAGACTTCAAACGCTAAAATCCAAGATCAAAATAAAACAGTACATTAGGAGATTATCAGAACACTACTAATGTTCAAGTTGTTCACATCTGATCACAATGTTACTGTACTACTTTGTATCGAGTTTTATATCAGTATTTGTTCTCTTAAGAAAAGTCTGAAGATACCAAAGGTTAATCAGAAGCTGTAAATCGAACAAGGACAGGCAATACAATGACCAAAAGTCTGAAGATACCAAAGGGTAATCAGAAGCTGTAAATCGAACAAGGACAGGCAATACAATGACCAAAAGTAAAAGAACCAAATGACAAACAATTATCTACAAAACAATACACAGAAAACTAAAGATTGAGCATCAGAAACTCCAATGAAAACTGATGGTGGACTCATGTGTCCCGGAAGGTTAATCAGTTCAAGTTCCACTATTGCCACCCGTCGTGTGTTATTCTTGTTAAAAGCCCGGTGATAATATATTTTCACATAGTGCTGGTTATCAATTGTTATCTAATTCATTAAACAAAGCTCTCCTCTCTAAGGCATAGTTGACCTTAGCCGATTGTTGATGCCCTTTGGCTTTGTTTTCGCTCCAAGAGACTTTCATTTATTTGGCTTTCTATAATGTCCAATATTTTGACTTTGAGTATACCAGAAGATGGTTATTCCAATATTTTGACCTTGAGTATACCCGAAGATGGTTATTCCAATATTTTGACCTTGAGTATACCCGAAGATGGTTATTCCAATATTTTGACCTTGAGTATACCCGAAGATGGTTATTCCAATATTTTGACCTTGAGTATACCCGAAGATGGTTATTCCAATATTTTGACCTTGAGT
>MJUT01028107.1:38577-62496 GCA_002080005.1 Gigantidas platifrons | reverse complement strand
CAGTTTGTTTTCGTGCTCTGTTTACATGACAGAAACTAAATAGAGCATCTATTACAAACTCGTACAAAACAATTGAATTTTACATCACGATTTTTGAAAGATCTAATCGCTTTTTTTCACTTGAACAGTTCGTAGTAAAACAACAATTCAGCAGCAAGAACCCTTCTAAAAGTGCGGTTGAACCCATGTACTCTAGAAATGGTAGCAGCTTTTGCTCTACTAATGATATCCGTCGTGATGCTCATGTTACAAAATGGTGATACGACATGAACACAGGCATAGCGGAATTTGATTACGAAAAACGGTACATATACGTGGACATCTGTCACACAAACATTTCGTAATGATTGCGACATTAAATCCTTCGAGGTGATAACTTCAACTTCACCATTATGAACCCTTGATTATGTAGCTTGCTTGTAAGCAGCAATCCTCTATCGACGAAATCCTGATAGGAAACACGAGCTTGGAATATCGTATCAAATGAGAAGTTACATGTTGCGACATATATATGAAAAGTTCACAATGGGAAAATTGAATTCATCTCTCTTGTCATAGTTTCATACTCAACCGGCCCTAACAACCAATTTCTAGGTGTATGACAAGCTATGAAGCAGAACTATCATATCTATGGTATTCATTATTTAAAGATTAACGGGATAGATACGATAAATATCGTCACCACACAGGCATATAACATTATCTATATAAGAGAACGTCAAATTAAAGGAGCGAACTCATAAAAGCCTGTTTGGTCTATCCTAAGAAAATTTGTGGCAATTGTCCATTGTTTCCATGTACACTCATTACGTTTTGTAAAGGGACAATTTTACGAGTACCTCAAATAAGGTGGGAATTTAACTGAAAAGATGAGTAAACGTAAAACTGGAGATGAAATAGAACAAAAATAATATTAATTATCTCCTGATCAAAAGGACTGAGAGTACAGCTCTTGACGTGTCTGAAATACCTGTCTGTGGTTGACATTAAAACCTTAATTGTTATTGATTTGAAGCTACTCTTCAACACCTTATGTTCACTTTCATCTCGTTCAATTTCCAATTTGATGAAATTAGTATTTAAAGAAAAATAACAATTACATTGTAATATAAGTGATTCTTTTGCTTTTGTTGCTAAAATTTGATTATTTTGTGAATTGACTCTTTCTACGATAAGAGGTGAAGAACCAAATGTTTTTAGAGATTGTTTTGATATCAAACCCCATTTCTTTGTATGTATAATCCGATTTAAAGGTTATTAAAACTGATTCCCTTTGATGATTGAACTGAATTTGCTATTCGGGAACACATCATGGTATCCATTCTAGCCGCATGGTATATATTTAAATAATTATTAAGAATTCAAACTTGATATATAAAATAAGAATTTAATTATGATTATTGTTTGGTGTTGAAAATCAGTATATTATGCACAGTGATATATCTTGAAACAGCATTTTTTTTAAATTATTAGTTTCAAGTGAAAATAATGTATCCTTAGTGACTAGGTACATTTATAAAAAAAAAACAAAAAAACAACGTAGATATCTGATTTAGTGGGCATGCCGCGTTTCTAGAATAACATGCATCAAGTACTCTCTTATCAAGAAGACTGGAGAGCCAGCTAATTTAAATCTTTAAGAGCAAATAAACTAATTAGTCTAAACAGGATAAATAGAATCCGCTAAGGTACCCGTTCCTCAGAAGGATTAATCCTAGCTTTAGTAAATTACATTAATTAATATAAAACAACGGAATGACCTAATAATACATTATCATTCTAGTTGTGGAGTCAAATTGCATTGACGGGCCGGGTGGCTCAATGAGTTAGGTCGTTCGATCTAACAACTCATACAAGCCTATCACCACTACGGCGTGGGTTCGCACCCGGCTTTGTAAATTACAAAAAGGGTGCACTCGACTCGTAGCCGCAAGTGATAAAGTTTACCAGTTGCTTGCCCAAGGTTGGTGGTTCTCTCCGGGTACTCCGGCTTCCTCCACCACTAAAACTGGTCGCCATGATATAGCTGAAATATTGTTGAAAGTGGCGTTAAACACTAAAAATCAAATCAAAATCAAATCAAATCGCATTGACTGTATACATGTTGCTACATATATTAACTGACTGTATAAAGTCTCTCCTTTGGTCACCATGCTTGTATGTAGAGCGACAGCTGAAGACAACCGTATAATTGTGTTTGTAATGGCTTGACTGTCATTTGCTACTTTCTGTGTTCTAATAATATAACAGTTTTAGCTTGTTTCATATTCCACAATATAAACCCAAATCACATACCTTGTTTCAGAATATAGAACTTATTTTATGCGACTCGGAACAAGAGAAGAATTTTCGGCAAGCCTTTAATTACCACCTGTTCTAAACATTATACAAATAAATTTATATTTAGAGAAAGTATGCATATTATGTATTTATATCATCATAACATTAATTTATCATTCAAATGCCATTTGCCTTCGATTTTCAAACTTTTATGTATAACATATTGAGTTCTTTATTTCTAAGCTGCAACCTATTAAGTTCTCTGTTTCTAGATATCACCCTATTAAGTTCTCTGTTTCTAGATATCACCCTATTAAGTTCTCTGTTTCTAGATATCACCCTATTAAGTTCTCTGTTTCTAGATATCAACCTATTAAGTTCTCTGTGTCTAGATATCACCCTATTAAGTTCTCTGTTTTCTAGATATCAACCTATTAAGTTCTCTGTTTCTAGATATCACCCTATTAAGTTCTCTGTTTTCTAGATATCAACCTATTAAGTTCTCTGTTTCTAGATATCACCCTATTAAGTTCTCTGTTTCTAGATATCACTCTATTAACTTCTCTTTTTTAAACGTCATCATATTAAGTTTTTCCTTTTGTTCTCTATTGCTAGAATTCAACATATTAAGTTCTTCCTGTTAATATTGCATCATATTAAGTGTTTCGATTTTCAGACTTGAACATCGAAAATTCTTCGTTTTAAGACTTCAACATGTTAAGTTCTCTATTTTAGACTTCAACATATTAAGTTCTCCCTTTTAAGATTTCATCATATTAAAGTTTCTATTTTAAGACTTCAACAACCTGTATATTAAAGGCACTCAAGAATGTATCCTTTATGAACAGTTCCATTCTATATACAAATTACTATTTACTATTTAAACAATAAAATATTTTTGAATTGAATTGAAAAATACAAATTACATGCACTATTCATTCATGGGGGAAAAAATAGTGTGGCCTTTATAGGAATAGTATTAATATCTCTGTGTTGCGATTTCGACATAGTAAGTTATCGTCACGATTAACCAATTATTTCTATACTAAAATTAATATTAGGGCAATTTTGTTAGTTAATGCTATTTTTCACACTTCAATACAACAATCAATTATATACATTTCAGCTGAACAATACCAACAAACAAACAAACAAAAAACAAGTGTGAATTCGAACTAAACAGACACCAATAAAATCCATATTTTACAATATTTTAACGAAACCATTATTGATCAGTAAAAACTCCAATCTACAAAACTTTTCATTTTCAAATCATGGATTGAGTTGCACAAACCTTAAGTAAATTTAAGTAACAATTAAACTTAAATGACATTTAAAATTAGTTGTACACAAAATTAATTTACCCTTAAGAGGTCAGTGGTTTTCTCTGGATACTGCAGTATCAATAAAATTGACCGCCACGATATAACTAATATATTATTGAAAGTGGCGGGCGTTAAACACTATAACCCCTACACTTAAGATTTAATTAATACTTAATTTTAATTGAGGTTTGTAATATCCAGTCTTGATTATTAGATCCAAGCATTCAATATGGTATTGTTAGTATTTAGTGTTCGTATACATGGTGCTTAATTGAGTCTTAAATTGAATTGAAGTTATTGCAACTCAGTCCTGATTATTAGGTTCAAGCATTCAATATGATATTGTTAGTATTTAGTGTTCATATATATAAATGGTGCACATATTTTTCAACTTACATGACCTTAAGTCAGTTCCATATGTTAACACGATGGTAACTGTATCATTTTGTTCAAATTCAAGTTCTAGTATTGTATTTTATACGACACAATGGTCATAAAAAATACGGCAGAAAATATTTATTGTAAACAACACATAGAATAAAAGGTCATAAATTGTAAATGTTTTGTATTGTAGTTGTCAATATTCATCGGTATCCAGGAACATTTTATTTAATTTTGTTGAAATTTTATTGTTTGATAATAAATTAAACTATGATGGAGTCTTAGAGTCGTAATTTCACGCTGATATCAAGTTTATTATGTGTGAAAAATTTTGGACAACAAAAAAGTTATAAAATCAACCATAAAATTGTATTCGAAGTACAAAAGCTATTGTCTGGTGGAAAATGAAAGTATTTTATTACACACGCTAAAATGTACTCGAGTAGCCTCCCTTTACTTGTGAAATAACCACAAAGGTTCTTAACAAAATTTCTTGAGGATGTATCATCACCCCATTGATTCTTTTATGGGTGAAATCAAAGTAAAGATGCCAAATGCACGAACCCTATCATAAACTGGTATATCGGTTTTGTTTATGTAAGAAGAATATAATCTTCTTTGTAAACAATAATAAAACTACTCAATACATTAATATTTTCATTTAAGGTCGTACCATACACTTCAGGTAAAATTTGATCTGCTCGTTTAATTTTCTTATTTGTTTGGCAATGTGTTTGAATATATCCACTGTAATAAATATCAAAATTTTAACAAATTCCAACCAACAGACTCAGAGCTATAAATTCACTAGCCACATAACAGCTTTTCTCTCTGTGGTTTTGAAATCTGCATGTATGGTACCCATTTAAGCAAATGATTTTACTATATAATAGGGACTATCTGCAATAAGTCGAATATTACTTTATACATACATTGAATTTCTTTATTATAGCTGTACATGAATTTATGCATAAATAAACTGAAAAACCAATAAAATATCACACCGTCAGAACAGTTCAAACTTCCAGTCAGAAAATCGTAGAGGTTGAGGCAAAATTGGTACCTCTGGAACACATATATTACCACCCACTCTCCTAACTTGGCATAGTCACATCAATAAACAAAATGGCGAGATCAAGCTTGTGGTATGGGTCCAAACCTCCGCTTTTAGTGAAGCGACGAGTTAACGTTCGTGTAAAAGGTAGAATTAAATATTTGTTTAATATTAAATTCTTCCGTTGTATCTTCAACTGTGTTCATTAAACATGTTTTAATGAAAATATGTTTATCTTTTATAAAACTAATATTATGCACGTGACAAGAAGAGTTTGAAGAAACCAAAACGGGCAATCAGAAACCGTATATCGAAGAAGAACAGACAACACAATGGCCAAAAGAAAAATTACAAAAGGACAAGAAGCGTTTGAAGATACCAAAGGGGTAATCAGAAACCGTATATCGAAGAAGAACAGACAACACAATGGCCAAAAGAAAAAGTACAAACAACGATCGACAAAACATACATATAAAGCTGAAGATCGAGTAACACGAACCCCACTAAAAATTGGGGCTGAACTCAAGTGCTCCGGGAGGGCAAGTAGTTCCTGTAACTTTTGTGTTAAGAAGGTTAAATATATTAAGCATAAAAACACAGCGTTCTGTTCAACAACGCTGCTTACTCAGTTATATGCATAAATGAGAGCTGATATTTTACTCACAAGTAGAATACACATAAGTACATGATGTACCAACCATTTTACATTGAAGTGTACGTATCAAGCCAGGAAATTAAGGTGGTACCATACACTACAGGGAGATAACTCTTTAAAATCAGTTGAACGCTTTGATCATATGATGTTTGCATGCAGATTTCAAGCATCTCGGTGATCAAAACCACAGAGAGAAAAACTGCTATGTGGCTAGTGAATTTATAGCTCTGAGTCTGTTGGTTGGAATTTATTGAAATTTTGATATTTATTACAGTGGATATATTCAAACATACTGCCAAAAAAATAAGAAAATAAAACGAGCAGATCAAATTTTACCTGAAGTGTATGGTACGACCTTAAGAGGTCATTGGCTTTGCCTCTCTATAGAGGAACTTTACTATAGCGTGGTATCTTTTGTTTTGTTCCCCCTATTGTTTGAATACGCTTTAATCATACCTTGTTCTCTATATAACGGATCTTTCTTCTAAAAAAATCTTTTCTTTATGTAATGATAGTTCTATTGATGGCCGTCCCTACAAAGTAAGACAAATTGATATTATGCTTAGCCTGGATATTTGATTCTTGATAATAAGCTTGTATTTATTCTATACTAACATTCAATTATCATTGTATTAAATCATTCTGCGTAAGATGAATAGTTTAAAACCCAGAAATGGCAAGTTATTGCATTTTTACTACACTTGCTTCCTTTTTACAGTAGAAGTTACCATATGGTTGAGGAGTATCTTTGCTGAAGTATATCTTTATACTACCAAAAAATCAAACTATACAGAGAAATAAAATAACAATTAGTCTGTTAATAAGCAATACCTTATGACAACATAAGCTCTATTAGGAATTTTTATGTCGTTTGCATAACAGCAAGCAAATGATAACTGCAGTCATTAATAATCCTTCAAACATAGAAAGGCATAATCAAAACAAAATCAAAACCAGTAGTAAAGACATTATAGAAAGTTTATGCTGACAAATGAGGACATGTTGAATTATATACATCAGTTCAAGATTAGGACTCAATGTTCTTTTCAACAAGGATGTCCATCCAGTTATATATGAGGGTTGACATTTTATTAACGCGTGCAACACACGTACATGACCTTATCATTTCACAGATGTTTAGGCACAGAAAACTAGCTTAACCTAGATCGTTTTAGAAGCATTAATTGTAAATGGTGGCTAAACCGATAAGTAAATAATAACAATGTGCTCACCTTATGCACTTGTATGTGTATGACATTCCAATTTTCAGATGATTTGGCGTTGAATTGTATATTAAACTGCAGTTGTGGAATGCATTTAGCTAGGATATATGGCCTTATAAACATCTAAAGATTGTATTGACAAGGGTAATGAGAAATTGATGTGTTTTTTAAATGGACAAAAATGTTCTGTTTTGGGGTTCTAGCAGTAATGAATAAAACAAAAACAGAATACCGCCCCATTTTTAAAAAGCTAATGAGAAACAAAACAAAAACAAAACTCATTAAAAAATATCTATTCACAACTACGTTATATACATTCTTTGTAAACCGATTCGGTGGTATAATTGGTTGCGTGCTCGTTTCGCGTATGATAGAACGTGGGTTCTTCCTCGGTCGGATCCATCCCCGGTCGGACCAATCCCAACACTAAAAAACAAACCACGTATTATTAAAGAATAAGACTAAAAATTGGTTCGTTCCCGGTCAGTTTAATATGTGTGAGTGGAGCGACATGTCTACCCGTGAACTGATGTTCCAGTGTGAGTGGAGTGACATGTTTACCCGTGAACTGATGTTCCAGTGAGCTAGAACTATTAAAAATAGAATTCCAAATCAGGCTGTTGGTGTAGTGCAAAGAGGACTCCAAAGACCCATACCAGTGCCATAATTTTTTTCTGCATGATTCATTGTTTGTGATCTCTGTCCTTTCTTCAATATAACCGAAATATTCATTACCTGAAATTAAATATCAATCAATCAAAATGAACAGTCATGCATAAGAGATTTTGCTTCTTTTTCTTTCACCTGTTCCGACAGTGTTTTGTTTCTTCTTCTTTGTATAACTATTGCTATGACAACTGTTCAAAACGTGGTGACGTCACTGTTGCTTTGTCAATTAAAATTCCTAAAAAGTATTTGTATTCATGTCTGGAAACAGTATGATGTCACATTAAGATAACATTATACATATATGGTAATCATTTGTCCAATATGCAAATCATGATTAATGATAAATGCAATATAGGAATACATTGTCTTATTTATCTCTAATTCAGGAAATGATTTGCTTGACCGGAAGAGGAAGTCTAGAATCCGATGTTTTTTCTCTACTTCCTTGATCAAAATATTTTTGTCAGTGGGCGTATAGAATAAACATACCATGTCTCTGAATATTAAATGTATGTGTATGAGGCTTAGGAATATGTAGAAATGTCAGGCTTGACGTGGATGCCTCAATATGCTGTTTCGAGTACAAATAGATTTTATATTCAGAGGCAATGTATGCAGTCAGTTTATCCTACAAAATAAAGGTAATAACAAAATTATCGAACACCGAGCAATCTTCCAAAGGGAAAGGCAAAACCAATAAATCAACAAACAGACAAAATATTCTTCAACAACAATGAATTATAAACATATATCCTACTACGTTTAATTCCAAACTTAATTCTCTCTCTCTCACGAAGACGGGAGGTATACCTGTCATGTATTTGTGTGTTAGGGATAACGATTTTGTCTCTTTCTACAATTTTGATATGTGATGTGATGTAGGAATTGATCCCACAGTGTGGTATATCTCTCTCTCTCACACACACACACACACACACACTCTCTCTCTCTCTCTCTCTCTCTCTCTCTCAGAAAAGTTAAAATATACACCATTCATTGTTATCTAACGTTCATTTGAATCGTCGATATTTTACAGAATGGGCACAAAATACATTAATACCGGAAATGTCGTGATCAGATATATTAGAGAGTGGTGATGACAGGCTGTGTGTAAAATATGACATAACAACTTATCACTTCTTTATCATTTATCTGTTTGTTTTGTATCTAAAGAAACACAAGTATCTCAAACATTCATATGAAAACGATCGATAAAATTGACAAATGTCCATTCAACATGCTTTTCATAGACTTGTGTTGTTTAAAATAACATTAAGACGTATAGTGTATCATGGGTATCAAAATATACCAAAATGTTATCTGAATGTTTAAATTATTTTTTGTTCAAAAGCTTCCGCCATTTGCATTGACCTTTCTGTAATTCGATATTTGTGGCTTCCATTAATGTAAAAAATAAAACAAAACAAAAACTAATTCTATTAAAGTCTCCCCCCCCCGAAAAAAAACCCATTGTTAATCTGTAGAAGCTTTAATTCACATGTGGACGTGAACTGTTTTTTTTTCTTTTTACATTATAATATAACATATCGGTCAATATGTGATTTCAACATATTGTGTCTGCTCCTGAGAGTTAACCATATTGTATGTGTGCACTTGCAAAAATGTTGTGGTTTTTTTTAAAGAAAGCCATATTGAAGGTCTTGAAATTAACTTTAAAGTCATAAAGACAGATTTAGTTTCCCAAGCGAACTTGTCGTAAGGTCTGGCCAGCTCTAACAAGCAAGAACAGTTTTAAGTTTCCATTAAAGTCGTAATTCGAAAAAAGATAGACAATACAATGACCAATAGAAAAAGGACAGAAAGACACAGAATCATCTACTGAACACTACACAGAAAACTACAAATTGCGCAACACTATCCCACAAAATTTCGTGTGATCCTTACAGTTTATCAATACCTGTTCCACTAGCGATTATGGGTTAGCAATACCTGTTCCACTAGCGATTACGGGTTAGCAATACCTGTTCCACTAGCGATTACGGGTTAGCAATACCTGTTCCACTAGCGACACCAGTCGTATTTCAGTTAAAACGACACGAACATCATCTGATATGGAAATCGTGTTTGACACCAGTATGCGTTAAAAAATACAAATAACATTGATAAAACATGTACCCCCTTATGACAAACAAATGAGACTGATGTCGAATCAAGCATAGTCTTTTATGCAGAAATCGTTGCGCACATCACAACACAGAATTTAAAAAAAAGGCTACTAAATGTGATTTGATCACATGAATCACACGAACCACACTAAGACATGTAAAAACTAGTGGCGACCGCTGGTCATCCTGTTGCACAAAATTGTTATTCTACCAACCCATGAAATCAGTGTCAAAATTAAAAATCACTTGAAAATATCATATTGTATCAAACTAAAGGGTCGTCATAATTTCGTTTACCGTGTGTTGTGTTTTCAAATATGTTTGACCGTTCGGACTTTTCAACTTGTCTTTCGAGATATCAGTTACTAATATATATTACAGCGTGCAGATCATGTAAATGCATTAGAAATTAAGTTTGTTTTAAGAACACACGATGAAGCACGTGCTCTGCACTGTTTATATGTATTATTTCAAACCTATATAAAAAAAAAACTGACAAAGAAAGATTTTCTTTAGAACAGTTTTCACTATGGAACGATAAAATGAAAACAAAAAACACCACACTGTGGGAACAATTCCAAAACACCACACTGTGGGAACAATTCCAAAATCATATATCAATATCGTAAAAAGGCGAATTCGATACCCCTAATATAAATGTACACAAATACAAATTTAATTCATAAACATTTTGTTTGTGTAATAAGAGATACCAGTAAGAATATGAATGAATTATTTTTTTAAAGTTGCCTTCCAACTGAGGAGTTGTAAGCCATCGAAGTGCGGATATACATACATAGAAACATATTTTAATATTACATTCTTCCAACATATATTCGTACTGGTTGACCTACATAGTTCATTATTTTCGGTCTTTGTAATCAAACCTTTTTTTTCTTTTTTTTTTCTTTTTTTTTAGATATGAAGACCAATTTGTAGATGAAACAGAATTTTGACGAGACGTTGTTCTGGATCAGAAAGTTTTATGCTATGATCAATTAAGCGAACACCTGTGTAATTTTTTTTATTTGACTTCATGCCTTTTGTAATATTACACCGGAAGTAGCTGACAAATGTATACTACAATTACCTTCCGCAATGAAGATGTCATTTTATCATAGCATATTTTTTTTTCCGGTTGAAACTATCATAAATGTTCTGTAATAATAAGAAAGCCCCCCAAAATAATTCTCCTTACAGATGCATTGTGATCAATAAATAAACAGTATGGTATATGTTTGATATATAAGACAACTAAACGAAAAAAAGACTGGCATCTGTTTATACGAAACACCAGAAATACAATCAATGATTGATGTTTAACACCAACTGATTTTTTTAGCTCTATCAAGGCGAGACCATGTTATATTAGATGACATTATAATCATGTCCGCTTTGTAATGAAAGTAATGAAAGCGGGAGGTTTGGCGCCGTAAAATCTGTTTCAACCCACCATTTCTTTGGAAATGCCTGTACCAAGTCAGGGTCATTACGGTGTTCCCAGTTTTCCAGTTGTTGACTGATTTTGTCTGTTTATATACTTAAGAGTTTTGACTTTCCCTTTGGAAGATTGTTCGGAGTTCAGTAATGTTGTTATTACCCTTATTGATGTATTAGACAAACACGCGTGTTGGATTTTTACTGTGTTAGTTCACTGAAACAGCAGTCCGCGAGTAGACATGTCGCTTCACTCGGATATATTATTCTGATTACGAGTCAAGCAGTCTTTGCTCTTGTCCCTTAATGCAACGTGCTCAGCAGAGAAGCAACAAGTACCAATTGTATAGTCTGGTTTGACCTCACGCGTGCTCGAACCCACGATCTACCACACTCGATGGTAATACGCTAACAATTACTTCAATAAACAAAAACATACTACAGGAACTTACAACAATATAAAATCAAAATAAAAAACGTCCACATCATCAAGTCATCTGAAGGAATTAGTTTTGATAGTGTTGTGAAATTTAGGCGTTCTGGTGACTTTTTTTTTTTTAATATCTACCATTATATAGTCATGTGACAAATAAGAACACGTTATTATGAAAAACTATATAATGTTATATAATTATGAAGATCGGTATTGTACTCAAGTGTTGAAAACACTTAAAAGACCGCATCATTTCACTAAGAGGGGAGATTTGGGTCCAAAAAAGCTACCTGATTCCGCCACTTTTAATTGAAATGCCTGTTCCAATCCAGGAAAATGAGTGGCCATGTATTTGTGTGTAAGGGCTATCAGATTTGTCTCTATCTACAATTAATTTATTGTATTTTGGAACAGTTCAGACAGTGTGGTATTTAATAATTCTTTGTTTTTTATTTTATATATCACCCTTAGAGTACCCTTTATAAGCTGTCAGTGTGTGACATATGTCAATATTGCATGTCGTTGTTCACCTCATACCCTACAGAATTACGTCAACTGATTCTTTACATGTCTCTGATGTCGGGTAACATCTTTTATTACATTTAACCATTAAAATCAAATACCTGGTTAAGTACAAACAAGTCTGATCACCATCCGATATGTTGTATTGTATATACTGTGTAATAGTTGAGTATCATGGTGTGGAAATGGATAGGTTTATGGTGTTTAGCGCCACTTTCAATAATATTTCAGCTAAAAAAAATGCGGGGTTAAGCTAGTTTTTGCAGTACCCTCCCTTTTAGTAAATTGATGCGATCTTGCAAGTGGTTTAACGCCACTTATAACAATAACAATATTTCAGTTATATCGTAGAGGTAAGTTTTATTGATGGAGGAAACCACAGTATCCAGAGAAAACCACCGACTTGCGCAAGTCACTGACAAAATTTATTACATAATGTTGTATCAAGTACACCTCGCCATGAACGGGGTTCGAACTCACAATTGTAATTGTGATAGGAACTGATTGCACATGTAGTTGTAAATTCAACTATCATACAATCACGACCACGGCGGCCACTGGAAATGGATAAGAACCAACAATTTAAATTATAGGAATCGGTATGTTATTCCCCAATAATTTTTTGACACAAAAATCAGATTTTGTCTTAAAACATTTCCCATACCGTCCATACCAGCCCATAATGGTATACCTGATTTGTTCTTCTATCAAGGAATAACAACATAATATCATTAACCCTACAAAACTGACGAAAAGGCTGAAATGTGTTAAATAGATTCAAAGTTCACAATAAATATGTCAATTCCCAAGCATTAGTACATAATTATAGATATTCATTTCTTTTCAGCGTCATAAAAGTTTATAACAAAGGATATGGACGTAACTGAAAATATGACACCATCTATTTAGGAACAACTTAGGCGCTTTAACTGTTGTTCTACATTTCACAGTCAAGTCATTATGTACTTGTGTTTTTACATATATTTGTGTTTTTTCTCTGCGTCTTAAATCAATCGATTATTTAAAAATGTGTTTAACCCCGCCTCTTTTTATTGAAGTGCCTGTACCAAGCGCAGAAAGTGAGCGGTAATGTTTTTTTGTGTGTTAGGGGTGTTAATTTTGCCTCTTTCTACAATTTTTCTATTTGAATTTGGAATTTTCCTGACAGAGTGGTATTTTTTGTTCATTTTATAATATTTGATTACTCTATACGCTTAAATTTAGGGGTGTTTAACACTGTCCTAGATAAAAGAAAATTTATCCAACATATTATTCAGACCTTTGACTGACGAAAAATTAGTCTGATTTTATTCGCAAGTTTAGAATTAATGAATAATAGTATAATTTTAAAGTTTTCACACTAGACCTCTAAAATATAAAATATACCTATAAGGGATGAACGATTTTTATCATCGCTTATGTTAACACTTCAAGTGGAAAGGCAACAAAATTTTATAGGAGCCATATTTAACCGTGATCAAAGGTACTGTTTCTTTTGTGTGGACTGACAAAAACTTGACAAAATATAGATAAAGACTAAACGCGTAAAAATGGTATACATAATAAAATATATTATAAGGATATCCGTTAACGTAACGTGGTTTTAAATATCATCTCTTTTGAATTCTAATTAAATAAAATGGACTGTGTGACATACATAAAAATGAAACAGAAAATGATTTTTCTCTGATTTGTCAGATATTTGTAATAAATACACTTAAGATAAGTTCGAGATTTTGAGGCGAGGGGTGACTTGTTAGAAGTGATATCAATTAACTACCGATTTGAACTCACGACAAGATTTATAGTCAACTCAAAATATTTAACCCTCTTTAGGAAATAAATTGAAAAATCACGGCTATTGCTTTCAAATGCAACACGGTTGTAAAATGTTATACGATACTGTTGAAATAGAGGGATGATATTACATTAGTTACAATACAATAGTATTAACAAGACGTCTTTGTCATAAGAATCTGGTTTCACACCTGTATACGGCCTTGTATACCTTGGTATAATATGGGAGCAGTAATACTAATATCAGATAGCCAAGATCAAACAAATATACTGATCATATCATAGTCTTTTGCTGTTGTTTTATCACAACCTTGTGGGGACTGATAACCATCATATCGTTAAATGTCCAGTAAACAGGTGCTTTATTAGATTGCAATACAATCCGACTGGTAACAACAAACTTGTTACTGAAATTAAATAAAGACAGAGTGCTATTTGATACGTTAATTGAGGGGTAGATTTCACATTTTTACACTATTGGTATGTAATTTATAAAGATGGCCATTAAAGTATAGATCGCTTCTATTCATTCATAGTTTCACATAAGCACATCTAAAAATAGTTTTGAGTCAATATTGAAATATTTTGCTCAATATGATGTATAGATCGCTTCTAATCATTGATAGTTTTCTATAATTACATCTGCAAATAATCTTGACTCAAAATTGGGATATTGCACTATTTTGCTTAATTTCATGTATATGTCGTTCCTATTTATTTATAATCCCATAATAGCTTTAACTCAATATTGAGTTTTTGCTATTTTGCTCAATAGCATGAATAGGTCGATTATATTCATTAAAATTTACCTATTATAGCTTTAACTCAATATTGAGACTTTCTGCTAATTTGCTAAATATTATGTCGATTTAATCAATAGAAAAAAGTATGTCACAATATAAGGACTCGTTTTTCATGTGTGTTATGTTCTTGATAGTAACTATTTTACGGAAAATTCATACGATACCAAACTGGGATGTACAAACTAAACAGTATCTCAAGTAGTAAAATACTAAATCTATTAATTATACTCCGTAAACCTACATTATCCCAATTCTACTATTCGAAAACAATTAAGCACATTTAAGGAGCTTACATATTTATGCTTAAAATTGTAAGTTAGCAATTTTCAAAATAGTTTCGTTACTAGAGAAGCTTGAAAATACCAAAGTGGTGATCAGAAACCGCAAAACAAAAAACAGGCAATACAATGGCCAAAATAAAAATGACAAAATGATCTACTACAAACTACACAGAAAATTAAAACAAAGCAAAGCATATATCTTTTTAAAGTATATTTATTTAAGTAATCTATATTAAGCTATCATAGGATTCCTGGGCATTAATGTCTTGACACTGTACCATTCAATAAACCTAATACAAATACCACAGTGTTGAAACAGTTCCAAAACGAATATTAAATCATTACTCCTAACATATATACATGGCAGTTTGCTTTCCTGGTTTGGTACAGAAGCCCCAATAATAGATATAAATTACCTTCAACAAGGTAGTATGTGAATAACCAACCTACGATAGTCGAAACCTTAATTATAAGCAACCTCTAGGTTATAGGTAGTGATTTCTATTGAAAATGATATTGTTATTGATATAACGTACAATGGTGTTGCTTATTGTCTAAAAGGAGAAACAATGTATGGATTATGCATGGAATACAACTTTGAAGATACCAGATTATCAAAAGACGTAAGTAGAAAGATAGACAATACAATGACCAAAGGGGGAAAAGGACATTGATGTACAAAGCACTACACAGAAAACTAATGATTGAAAACTATGTTTTTATTTGTGTATTTGTTAATTTTTGTTTTGTAATGATTTTTGACATGCCTTTGATATCGGGAGGATAATGTGGGAACCCGAGTTTAGAAGCTAGAAATATAAGGTTAGTCAATATATTTACATCTATTATTGAGGAATCTAAATTAATTTCGGAAAATATGTCGCCAAATGTCATTCATTGTTAAATTTTGTGTCAAACACCACCAGTTTCATGTATTTCAGACATTTTTACATAGACTCTTAAGGCCAAATAAGGGTTCGTCCCCTCGGATTTTCATCTAGTTCAGCAACCGCCAATATTTAATTGTTTTCATTAATTTTTATTTCATTTAATTCAGCTTGATTCAATGTATCATTTTCAAGTTCAGAAAATGACACATGCAATTAGGAATGATATCGTCTATATAGATCATATGAAAATTGCAGACGTCCCAGCGTCGCCATCTTAGATATGCAAGTGAGCAAATTACACATCATTTCTGGCTATGTTAAGTTTGTCACCTCGTTTTAAGATGTATTCATTCCTTTCATTTGTATTTATTATAATGCATTGATATCAAAGGGTTCTTCCTTCCTTACAGGGATATAGACAATAACAGTGCATTGACTTGACATATAATCGATATACGGATGAGGCTTAGAATCGGAGAAAATGCGAGGGTTTCCCGTGGTTTGGTGCCGTAAAATCTGATTCAACCCACCATTTCTTTGGAAATGCCTGTACCAAGTCAGGGCCATTGCGGTTTTCCCAGTTTTCCGGTTGTTGACTGAAATTGTCTGTTTGTTGTCTTATGAGTTTTGCCTTTCCCTTTGGAAGATTGCTCGGTGTTCGGTAATTTTGTTATCACCCTTATTGGCATGAAAGGAAAATAACGTGCTAAAACGTATATATTTCAGAATCCAATCGGAAATGTGCAAAAGGTCTATACGGCGAAAGAAAATCGTGTGGCAAAATCAAAATATAACTTAGAAAATATTACAACTGTAAATGGTCGAACAAATAAGGTAAACTACACTTTAAAAAAAAGAGTATCATAATGATCAATGAATGCTAGTTAAATATTAAATTAAAAACGAAAAATAACAATAAAATGAATACAAAATCGGAGAAATCGAGCGTCCCCAAGTGACAGCATTTCATGTGCGCTGAAAGGTTCCCATGATTTATAATCACTACCTAAATAATGTAGTGGATTTTACAATATGCAAATAAATGCAAAATTATACCGGCTACGTAAAACTGTATTGAACTACATTACACTCTAGAAATAGGAGAGACGAACAGAAAGCATGACACACGCCAAGAATTCATTAGCAAACTTGGTTTGAAATTTAAACAAAAATTGTCAAGTAACGTTTGTGTTGCTCAATCATTGTGTGTCCTTTCGTCCTTATAAGGATGTATCGAGCACGCCTTGCCATGGGTGGGTAACAGACGAATGAAAACTATGATATGATTGAAGTCATGTGTCTTCTTTCTTTATTTAGGCTATGTATATCCTTATAAGAGTAATTTATCCGGAGATGCTTAGAAAGTCCAGGGAATTTGAACAGTCTCTACAATAGCTTCTCAACCATTATATATAAACGTTGAAGAAAACCAAACGGTCAATCAAGAATGACAATCCACTAGACACTGGCAATATTGGGTACAGAAGCCACAAGACGAAGACAAAATTAAACACAAAATTACAACACAAAAAACAAAATGATGACCAACAGGGACCCTACCAAAAACCCGGAAGTGACGCCAGGTGTTCGCGAAGAATAAGCAGTACCTATGTGTGTATAACGCGTCCATACGATGAAGTCAGGAACATTTCTGCGTAAAAGGGAAAAGATCCATTGTCATTTGAGAAATGAATATGTTACAAAGGTAAACCAGATCGTGATGACGACCGTATAATTCTTGTAGCCATGATATAGATAAACGTTCTAGAATACCAGAGGGACACATACTATTTTATTATGTATTTCTTTTCGTGCTGGAATGGACATAAGGCCATCACCAGAGACTTCCATGCCTGTCTGGCTTGGGAGCAATGCTGAACTTGTCCCCACGTCTAGTCTTTTTCTTTCATCTCCTTCTCCACAGAGCGTTTCCATGTCTCCTTTGGTCTATCCCTCTTCCTCTTTCCAGTTGGTGTCCATCTCAATGCAACCCTGGGGATGGAGGTTGGGTACATTCTACACACTTGACCAATCCATGTCCATCTTCGTTTTTTTTTATCTCCTGAGATAGTGGGGTGGTGTTGGTCCTCTGGTACAGCTCCAATACTAGTCCACAATAAAGCAACATTCACCTCGTCTAAATTAGTCAGTCAAGTTTCGTCGGGTCATCTATACTTGACAGTGCGCTGTTATTTTGTCAAAGATAATCACTTTAAATTAATTAAGTTTAAATGATGTTTTGTATTTGTGCGCTTCCTGTTTGATGGAGCATATCATAGTCAGCTGATTTACAACAGTATCACATGACAGACATGTTATAAAAATAACAGATAATCTTTATCTGATCAGCGTAAAGATGTTAAATTGTTGATTTCAGTAAAGCAGTTAAGATACAAAGGATAATGCATCACACAATTGGTTACTTTAACTTACAGGACCCTTTAATTCTAAATTGGGCTCATAACTGAGTTTGATTTTGCACTGCGTAAACAATAAATACATATCGATCCGGAGTCAATATACTTCATGGATATGATCTAAAGAATTCAGTCAGTTCTATATTAAATTTGTTATTGTAAAACTACACATACTTTGCAATGTTTTCCCCAACATACATTTTATTTCATTCACTTGTATTTCCATTAACTTAAACAGCACATGGTAGCTTAACATAGGGACCCCTGCGAGTCACAAACTCATTTCATCAGAGGGAAAATAAACGAGGCACAAATTACTCCCTTTATTATATAATACCTTGGGAATGTTGTTGCTTTCTTTCTATTTTTTAGTCGAAAATCGCCAAGTTCACAAATGTTGTCTTGATGTAAAGTGAAATTAACTCAGATTGTTTAACCTTCATTTCGAATCGGGCATGTTTTAGAATTGAAGCGAGTGGTGTTTTTTTTTTATAAATAGGGTGAAATTGTGGACCATTACTGTTTAAACTTTTTTTTCATAGAAATAACCATATGAATATGACAGTAGTTCTCTCGCTTGGTCAAAGATGGTGTCGTCAAAGGAAAGTGATTTCCATCAAAAGCAACACATGTAATAAGCATGGCATTAACAGCAACAATTTTGATTCGATTAAATAAACGTTAGAGAAAACCGAAGGGGCAATCAAGAATGGACAACCCAGAGACACTAGCAACATTGGGTACACAAAACACAGGACCAAGGCAAACAAAACAAATAAACGTTAGAGAAAACCGAAGGGGCAATCAAGAATGGACAACCCAGAGAATCTGGCAGCATTGGGTACACAAAACACAGGACGAAGGCAAACAAAACAAAAATACAACACAGAAAACTAAGAAGATTAGCAACACAGATCCAACCAAAAACCGTGTTAGCGAAGGGTAAGCAATCCCTGCGTCTTATATGACATCCGATTTCTGAATGAAAACTATTTTACCCCGCCACTCTTTGGTAATGTACCTGTACCAAGCAGGAAATTGAGAGGTCATATATATGTGTGTTAGGGGTATCGGATTTGCTTCCATTGGGTTTCGTTACTGTTTCCACATTGTAGTATGTTGGATTTTTCATTATCCAAAGGGCCAGGGTGGCTCAATAAGTTAGGTCGTTGGATCTAATAACTCATACAAGCCTTTCACAAATACGGCGTGGGTTCGAGTCCAGCTTTGTAAATAAAAAAGGTGCACTCGACTCGAAGACGCAAGTGATTAAGCTTACCAGTTGCTTGCTCAGGGTCGGTGGTTCTCTCCTGGTACTCCGGCTTCATCTATCACTAAAACTGGTCGCTATGATATAGCTGAAATATTGTTGAAAGTGCCGTTAAACACCAAAATTCAAATTCATTTTCCAAAGCGATGATCAGAAGCCGTAAATCGAAGACAATACAATGGTAAAAAGGAAAAGTACATATGGAAAAACAATTGTCTACAACACACTACTCTGAAACTAATGTTTGAGCAATACGAGCCCCATTTACAACTGGAGGTGAACTAAGGCGCAACAAGCACTAATCCCAATATCGACCAAAACATGTAAAACCAAACCAAACAACGAAAATACAAAAAACAATAAATATAGTTAGAATCTTATACAATCTACTTCACAATACGCTAAATATTCAAAATTAATGAAAACACACCTGACATGAGTATGCGTCCATTCAACTAATAGTGTAAAACAAAAACAAAAATATTGAAGTAAGAAGAGCAGTTGGAATCATAGAACTAGTTCAACCCCGTCACGGTTTATTGAAGTGCCTGTACCAAGCATTAATAGAATGATTACATTTAATTTAGGTGTTTATCGGGTCTAATTTTATCTCTTTAATAATCAATAAAATGAATATTTCAATTAATTATTTAAGAATAGGGGGCCTTTCATTGCTGTTTATTGTAATGACATGTTATTCCAGCTTTGTGTGAAGCTAGTCAGTCGTACCTAACAAGGATATATAATTACAGATTTAAATTTCCTTTTAAGTTACCTAGTTACTGATAATATGTTTTTTTAATGTTCTATCTGGTTATATAAGTACAACATATGTTTTATTACCATCACAAGGTAGATACATCTGTGCTGGTGGATAATTAGTTCCCGAGGGTATCATCCGCTCAATAAAGTAGATTTACAGTTCCTAAACAGTCTAGATTGTCTCTTTGGTATCTTCAAACTCTTCTTATCAAAACTAAGGTCACTCTTTTTCAGGAAGCGTTAAGCTTAGTCGATTTTAGTTATCCTGTTGGATCTTTTTCTCCAAAGATTTTTAAATTAATTAGCTTTCTTGATAAAAGCTATTTCATAAAGCGTCGTGTACACTACATTTTATACTTATATGTAATGAGCTTATCTATACCTGTAATAAGTCAGCCTATGATATACATTATATATACACAATGTCTATTAACATCGTCCCAGAAAGAAATGCAAGTTAAATATTAAAAGGGATACTAGTATTCTATTTTAAATGCATATTTTTAATTTACAATTTGATTGTTCTTACACAAAGTTCTGACTTTTTTTAATAAAGGTTTAAAAACAGTGATTGAATTTTATATAATATTTATCAATTTAGCATCGTTTTGGTATGTAAAAAATAAAATTTGAAATATGTAAGGGTAAAATTGCTGAAATGTTTTTTAATATTTTTTTTTACAGTTATTGATAAAAACTCTGTTTGATCAATGTTTTCCAATTACGAGAATATTCAATATTACTACACGTACTCTTAGAGTTATCTTCCTTCTGCTACAATACAAACTGAGATATCGAATTTAGCGCGGTGCATGACAAGTTCCTGGAATAACTTTCATCATGTACGTTCATAGTCAAAAGATTGCAAAGCTAAATGATTTAAAATTCTTTGGAAGCAAGCAAAACTAAAAGTCATTGGAAGTGGGTGTGGGAGTGGCTTGCTGATGACAAGTCTGTCACCTGTATCACAGTTAGTTAATCTCCCATCCACTCTAAGTACATCTTTAATGAAAGTAAAAAATTATATAATAAATGAAAAATAAATGTTTCCAAAAGGTATTAAATAGAAATTGTATTTAGGTTGTATATATTTAATGTAATTCTGATTTTAGCCCTGGATGTAACAGGGAAAAACCAAAAGGAGCTTGCACTTTTGGCGAGTTAATTGTAGCAAGCATTTGAATAAAAGATATTACGTTGTTAAAAAAAAGTAAAACTAAAAGTCCTAAACAGGATAGCCAAAATATGCCTGAGAGAGAATAACCTTCAAAATACATCTGTTATATAATTGTAAAAATAAATGACAAAAACTTGCTAAACCAAAGAAAGACAAAGGAGTCGACAGAAAAAACTCTCATCAATTCTTTTTATCAATTTTCAAGCAAAGCATTTTAAAGCACCAATTTTTAATATTGCATTATCTTTCTTTCCTGTTGTTTCACAATTGTTTTGTTTTTAATGTAATGCATTTTTTTTTAGATTATTCCTACATATCATAAATCCAATGTAAAGATATGGTTAGTAATTGATTGATTTAATAACTTGACACGTTCACAACATTAGACTCAAAACTCAAAACGAGGACACAAAAAAAGACAGAAAACTAAAAAGATGAGCCACTTTATGCTAACTGAACGCTAGAGAATACTGAAGGGGTAATAAACAATGTACAATCCTGAGCAACTGGCAACATAGGGTACACAAGACGAACAAAAAAAACCACAACACACCACGTGATCAATACTAATATACGCAAACAAATACACATAACATAAATAAGACATGAGGTTCCCTACAAACAGCTGGAGGTAAAACCGAACCCAACATTATTTTCATGCGGAATCGTAACGGACATCACAACACGGAGCTCAGAACATAAAGACACATAATAGGACAACACAAAAAACTAAAAAGATAAGCAACACAGACCCCACCAAAAAACCGGGGTAGAACACGGGTGCTCGCGAAGGGTACGCAGTTCCTGCCTCTTGTAGGACTTAATTTCTTTATCGTTTGATGCAATCCTTATAGTAAGTAAAACAACATTCTATGAAGTTAACCAAATTATTTGACATCCTCTTTCGAAGTTAACCAGATGGTTCGTCTGTTTAGTGAAACATAACTAGATTGTAGGTCTGCTTTGATTTTATTTCTATAAAAGTTTGTCTTCGATCGTCTAACTGTATCATTGTGAAATATTTGAGATTTCTCACGGAAATTTTCAAAATTGGCACAGTTTAAAGAAAAAGAGTAGTGAAATGGGAAAACAAATCAAGACTGACATAATAATACCGGTATGTGCTTATAATTTGCTATAGCAATTTGCTGAATTCAACCCTGTATTTTCGTTGCTCAATCTTTAGTTTTCTGTTGAGTGTTTTGTAGATTATTGTTTAAACTCAGATGCTCTAGAAAGGTAAGCAGTTCCTGCTCCACTAGTGCCAAGGACATGCACAGCGATCGTCCTAAGTCTGATCTCAAACACGTGTTCTTTGAGTAGCATGACCTTTCTCCAAAAACTAGAATCCCAAGGTGAAGGTTTTGTATTACTACCGATTTATTTCAAGTATGTATAATCTAGATAATACATTACTGAAGTATTTACTTATACCACTTACAAATTGTTAAAACACAAAAACGATACATAAGTTACTACATTTTGAAATATCTTTCTTTTCATTCATGTTTGGACTGATTACAGTCATAATCCGCAGGTAACAACATTGGGTTGGGAATTAGTAATTCACAACGGGTATCATTTCTGACCTTTCTCACCCCCACGGATGAGTTTCATGTTAGGTTCGTCCCGCCCAGCTAGTGAACGCTCCTTTCGGAATGGCTGCATCCACAGCGGATAAAATAAGTCAAATTCATATGCGCAAGGGTTTTGTTAGGGTTCTGTTAAAGTCTCGCTGTTGTGAAAAAAAGTGCATGGCCAATTTAGAGAAAGAAAAGTAAAGAATGATTATAAACCTTAGAGAATACCGAAGAGGCAATCGAAAATGGACAATCCAGAGGAACTGGCAACATAAGGTATACAAGACAGTTCTACTTAATAAACTTTAGAGAATACCGAAGAAGCAATAACAAATGGAAAATCTAGAGAAACTGGCAACATAGGGTACACAAAACAGTTCTACTTAATAAACGTTGGAGAATACCGAAGAAGCAATAACAAATGGAAAATCTAGAGAAACTGGCAACATAGGGTACACAAAACAGTTCTACTTAATAAACGTTAGAGAATACCGAAGGATCAATTAGAAATGGAAAATCCAGAGAAATTTGTAACAATTAGGCACACAAGACGAAGAAAAGCAAAACAAAAACACAACACAATATGTGTAGGACACCATTGTACGCAAATAAACACAAATAACGTAAATAAGACATGCACCCTCCTACAAACAACTGGAGGTAAAGTTTTACAAGGCGAACCGAACATCGTATATATGTAGCAATTGTAATGGGCATCACAACACGGAACTCTGAACGTAAAGACACATAATAGAACATCACAACACGGAACTCAGAACGTAAAGACACATAATAGAACATCACAACACGGAACTCAGAACGTAAAGACACATAATA
>MJUT01028107.1:15859-38310 GCA_002080005.1 Gigantidas platifrons | reverse complement strand
GAACGTAAAGACACATAATAGAACATCACAACACGGAACTCAGAACGTAAAGACACATAATAACACAACACAAAGAACTAAAAAGATGAACAACATGAACCCCATCAAAACAACAGAGGTGAACTCAGGTGCTCGAGAAGGGTAAGAAGTTCGTGCTTCTTATAAGACACCCGTCGTGTTATTCATATATACAGTCAAGTACACACGACATATTTCTGGAAAAACGTTCATGAACAAAGTCGCAAGATTAAAAGCTAAATAATTTTAAAGTCTTTCAGAGCAAGAACAATAAGTAACTAACATCAGCTACGGTTATTTGTAACTGATTGAGTAATTAACCGTAATGGAAGCGGGAGGTTTGGCGCCGTAAAATCTGATTCAACCCACCATTTCTTTGGAAATGCCTGTACCAAGTCAGGGCCATTTCCGTTTTCCCACTTTTCCAGTTGTTGACTGATTTTGTCTGTTTGTTGACTTATTAGTTTTGCCTTTCCCTTTGGAAGATTGTTCGGTGTTCGGTAATTTTGTTATTACCCTTATCAAATATATACAGCCGTAGTAAAATGAAAAACATATATACCACACTGTCGGAAGAATTCGAAAATCCAAAAGAAAAATCGTATACAGAAACAAAATCGATATCCCTAGCACACATATACACCACAACGGCAATCATCGACGGTAAAATCTTGAGGTATTAAAAACCGAGCACATGATGAGAGATGATATCCGATTGGTCAATATATTTATATGATTGGACGGTCAAAGATGAATGAAAGGTTACCTGCCGGGATACTGTTAGATATGAGTGTATTGCTAAAAATATGCAATAAACATTTAATTTTGACCTTCTATTGGTGAGAAACATATTACCGGAATTCACCGTTATTGACATACTCAAGATATCAGTACTTAAGATAAATATTGTGTACTAATGTATTGATACTACTAGATGTGTATTTTCATAACTTGTACCTTGTCAATGGTACTACTGTCGGGAGTGTGAAAAGCCCAATCTTTCTAATGTAAGGAATACATAGACAATATTCGTAAGAAGAGTTCTAACATCCCAAAGGGGCAACATAATCTCGAAAAATATATTTATTTGCACGAGCTTTAGAAACGGGTAGAAAACGAGTCTTTGGCGAGCTTTCCTGTTACTTTTCGCAGCTAGTGCAAACAAATTTGATATCATCAGACACTGTACGTAATGTGTGTTTATCCTGTACATCAGACACTGTACGTAATGTGTGTTTATCCTGTACATCAGACACTGTACGTAATGTGTGTTTATCCTGCACATCAGACACTGTACGTAATGTGTGTTTATCCTACAATACCAAAGAAAGAGCTCAAAACAACCGCCAAATTGTCTAAAAGGGGCTGAAATAAGCGTCATTCTAATCATTTCTTAATGATGTCCTCTGACCTCCGCGTTTATACTGTTACTGTTTCTTACCATCGCTCAACATGAATCAGATACCAGCAAAAAAATATATCTTGGTCAGTGACTGTATATAAGCAAAAATTTATCCAGCCAATACAATTTGACTGTTCAAATAGAACCAGTGCAGAATAATATGAAATATTTGTAAACTGAGTGTAAATATCTCGTTGATATCACTACAATTGTGTATCCTATGTTATTCTATTCAGTATTATATTGTTCAATATAACTGTAAACGCTAAAATATAGTATTTCTTGCATACAAGCAGAGTATTATAGCAGTCAGTACGTTCGAGTTACATTTTGAGGCAGTAGAATATGTAAAAATTATTAGGAGGGTATAGAACAATGCCGATAGCATTAATAACAGTTTGGTCATACCAAAGGGGTAATCAGGATCAGTAAATCGAAGGATAGACAACACATTGGCCAGGCGAAGAAGGACAAACAACGATCTACAAAATACTACACAGAACATTAAAGATCGAGAAGCACGAACCCCGCTAAACATCAGGAGAGAACTTATATTCATTTACATCCACAGCCTTTCTTAGTAATTATTATACGATTGTGAATATAATGATACAAATATACAAAGGTATTTGATGTCAATAAGTTGGCTTTTATTTTCACTTGGTAAATATTGTCTAAAATGTCTAAAATGAAAATCAAAAACTAGCAAGCACAATTCTAAAATCGAATCGACAAATCGTAGAAGAAACAGTCAAAGTTGATACCCTTATCACAGCTAAGCATGACCGCTCACTCTCCTTCAAATTAACATTGAACCATAATTCATCAATTTGAAAATATTTGACTATAATCTGCTCATGTTGCAAATTGTCGGTGCAAGAGTACTATTGATTAAGAGAACAAGGTAATACTATTATTTGTATTTATTTAGGTATGCCGGTGCCCGTCACGATTTCCATGTCAGATGATGTAAACAAGAATAATCTTTAGTTTTCGGTGTAGTGTTTTTTTTTTTCTAGATCATTGTTTGTCCTTTTTCTTTTAGATATGGTATTGTCAAGTCTGTCTTCGATTTACAGCTTCTGATAATTCAATCTTTTCTCATAAAAAAAAAAGAGAAAATACCAACAGATAAAAACAAAATAAAATATGAAACTTACCACAATGTAACGTTTACTTCCAAATAATCCTACACATATCAACAAAATAAAACGACATTAGAGTACATACTAAGAATGACAGGTATATCCCAAGCTGACGGGTAGATTACAATGATCACGCTATTGTTTGCAATGTGAAGAAACTTAAGATGACCTCTGTTAGAACACCCTGGATGTCGTCATCAGAATCTCTTAAGTAGTCAGATAACTTTTGATACCATTTTGTTACATATCATGTTAAAGTAGATACTGTTAAACCTGACATTTGTGGATGTTTTTTTCAGGATTATATTTTTAATCTAATTATATATTTTCAATGAGATGTTTTAAAACAGACATTCATTGACCATCAACACTGTATGTTGCGATTGTCTTTTAATGGTCACCGTTGTGTGCCTTAAGGGCAATCGTAACCTGCAATTATTGAACTTATATTTTATTTTAAACATACACTAATGTCAAACATTAAAAAAATAAAACCGGCTTTTCTTTCATTCCACAATTATTATCTACTAAGAGTCATAAATTTCCTACCAAATTACCCCGATTAATATATATACATTAGAATTACTGGATTGAGTTAGATTGCGGTCAAATTAAAACAAATATAACATCTACACACGCTTAAAACACATATCTATCCCTAGATTCTCCTCTCAAGACATGGTAACACTTCGACTATTGAAGATTTATTTTTGTATAGCTGATGTGTAAGTCGAATGGTTTAGGGCGATGGAAGTAAGACTACGCGATTGGTGCTGTAGTGTGTCAAAGGTGTGAGATCGAATCTCGTCGATGGAGAACAAAAACATGTGTGCTAACAGAACAGAAAATCCATGATAGTATATTCCCAATATTTAAATTGGTTATCAATGGTTTAATAGTGACTGATATATTATGATAAATGATCCTAATATCTTTGTTTTGATCTGGGATTACGAGTTAGGATTTCACAACAGAGTCTGTTTACAGGGTAGGAGAGTCTAGTCCTTCTGGGGAATATTTTCTCTTTTATATTCCAGAGTTTCTGGTACCTATCTTGATTTCCTTGATATAATATTGCTGCTAATAATGACGTTACTGAACTAAGGGTTCCTTGTGGTTAATTTTAAGTCATCACTTCGAAATTTTAACGGTCGCCACTATGACTTGGTTGACCGTTACGGAATATCTGTCATAAGTGACCACGGATATGTTTCGTTTGTCGTCCTTTCCTCATTTATGATTTATCACCGGAGTAATACGGCAGCTGACATTGATGGATCAGGAAATGCTCACCCTTCCGGAGCACCTGAGTTAACTCCAGATTTTTGTGGGGTTCGTGTTGCTCAATCTTTATCTATCTGCGTTGTGTCTTTTTTTTTAATTGTTTGTCCTTTTTCATTTTGTTTTGTCTGTCTTTCGATTTACGGCTCTGGCAACTCCTTTCGTATTTTATGGAAATTGATGTTCAAAACAAAATATTGAAAAATAAGTAAATTTAACTCAAACTAACACATATAGCAGTCAGTTTAATATCGATCTAAAGTTCTAAATTATAAATGTTTTTCTATTCGAGTTGGAATTGTTCCCACAGTGGTATTTTGTTTAGCATTTTTGTTTTTACTATTAAGGTACATGATATATAAATTATAATTGTTTTCTATCTATAGTTAAAGCTAGTTTAACATAACCACTTTCTATAGTGATATTTTTGTAGGTTTTTTTAATTTCATTGTTAAGGTTGTGGACATACGACTTTGACGGAAATTCTTTTTAAAATGTCGTATCGACCACAGGCAGGAAGGATGTCGGTGAATATTTTGTATCTACTTAAACGAATATGTGAACTTATTAAATATTTAGATGTCTCTACTTAAAGTCTGTACTTTGTAATGGCAGTTGATTTGACATTAATACAATTATTGGTTTTTCTCCTTACAATTTACAAATTAAACAATACGATGGAATTCTAGCTTTTGCCACATGTAAATTCAAGATGTCATGACATTAGGTCAATCACCACAGATATACCCCAACTTAAACAGACAATAACTAGATAATACACAGCATGTTATTCCAACATTGGCCCCAATTACTGTCACGTGCTTGACATGTGCAATCTGGAGTTATAACGTGATTACCTCTTTATTCTTGTCGTCTTGTCTGTCTGGATGGTTTTAGGAAGTTTGATATTGTTTATTCAAACAGTATATTTGCGTAGTACATTTTTGTATATAGAGTCCATCAAACAAAGAAATGATTAATCAGAATACAGTTTTATCTGTCAAATAAGGAATGAAATGAAACACACACAAAAATACCAACATGTCGGAACAGTTTCAAAATCAAATAGATAAAGATAAGATAAGATAAGATTTTATTGATCCAAATTAAAGGGCCCACGAAGGGGTCAAATAGAAAACAATGTAGAAAAGGGGAAACATAGAGGTAAATATCGAACATTAAATATACACTGATAAACAAATGCACTTTTTGATTTAGATTATTGTATGCCCATAAAACTAGTTTAACCTTGCCCCTTTTTATTAAAGTGTCTGTGCAAAGACATGAAAGTAAGTAGTCATGTCTTTGTGTTGTAGGACTATCGATATTGCCTCTTTCTAGAAGAGATGTTCTGACATATATAGAGCCAATCAAACAAAGAAATACAGTTTTATCTGCCAAATAAGGAATAAAATGAAACACAAACAAAACCACAATATTGGAACACTTCAAAAATCCAAATTCGATGTAAATATCGTACATTAAATATACATTGATGCTATACATTTAGATTATTGTATGCCCATAAAACTAGTTTAACCTCGCCACTTTGTATTAAAGTGTCTGTGCAAAGTCAGGAAAGTGAAGATTTATGTATTTGTGTTAGGGGTATTGATGTTGAATCTTTCTACCATTTTACAATTGGAAACGTTCCGACAGTGTGGTAGTTTTTGCTTTTCATTTAAGGTGGTACCATACACTTCAGGTAAAATTTGAACTGCTCGTTTAATTTTCTTATTGTTTTTGGCAGTCTGTTTTAATATATCCACTGTAATAAATATCAAAATTCTATCAAAAAAATTCCAACCAACAGACTCAGAGCTATAAATTCACTAGCCACATAGCAGCTTTTCTCTCTGTGGTTTTGATCACCGAGATGCTTGAAATCTGCATACAAACAGCATATGATCAAAACTTTCAACTGATTTTAAAGAGTTATCTCTCTGTAGTGTATGGTACCCCCTTAATTTAAATATCAGGTTTGTAGTGTGTGATATCAAAATACTGTTAATGCAAAATATTGTTAATGCAAAATACTGCTATGCAAAATACTGTTAATGCAAAATACTGCAAAGTATTTTACCCTATATTTATCAATACATTAGATACCCTCGCATTTATGATAAACTACAAGATACATGTTTGTGTTTATCAATTAGAACTTAAATATACCCCTAATCTACAATCAATGGGAGGTCTGACACTCATCACTTTGAGGTCAAAGTTTCTTAACGTTTGATATTTATCCGAGTTCTTGAGTATTTACCTATATACATATATTTCTGCCTTCACATTCCATATATAGCTAAGAATCAAATATTTTATCTTCGCAATATGTGATAATACTTTGAATTGTTTACAAATGTGAGATGAATATTTATTATGCACTGTTGTAATGCTCAAACGTTTAACATGGAAGAATGGGAGAATGATTTTTTTTTTGCCTGCGGTGAATTTTAATGTAAAAAATTCTCGAAAGGAAAGATAAAAAAAAAAAAAATAATTTGATCCTGCAGATTTGTACAAGACACTTTGGTATACTTTCAAGAAACAATTTTCATGTAGAATTTTTTTTTATTCGTGTTAAAAAAATGTTAGGCTCGACGGAAAATAACATGTCCCCCTAATAAATTTAAATACTAGTAGTCGGACACTAGGACAAAGGAGTAAATAAAGGTTAGAAAAAACCGACGGGGCAAACAAGAATTGACAATCTAGAGACACTGACAACATTGGGCACACAAGATATAGGATGAAGACAAACAAACAAAAATACAACACAACACATAAAACTAAAAATGATGAGCAACAGGGAATCCACCAAAAACTGGAGGATGAACCCAGATGCTCACGAAGACTGTGCAGTTCCTTTTTTTCTTAACACAAATAAATTTTATTGCACTTAATTTTGCTGTTAACAATTTACTAGGTATACAGCTTTTACCTAGTATCCCTAGTTGTTAATCACTAAATAGCAAGAGATTTACTATTTAGTGAAGCTTTATTTCAAAATAAATAGTGTTGGTATACTTTGCTTTATATACAGTATATATTGTAATCATGACATTTAATAAACATATAATAGCTGTCTATGGTAATTTCACATGCTTTTTGCATTGACAATATCCGGATTTTTTTACACTTTCGAACCGATCACGGTCGAAAAGTTAATTGTTCATACTCGTGGATTACATGCGTGATTTCGCTGGGTTTTTTTTCTATTTTGATGGTAGTGAAGGCTATGCAGTTCCTAAGACAAACGCCATGTTACTCAGAAAGCCAGACGTATTGCACACTACTATGCTCACAAACAAACACAAATAACATAAATAAAACATTGGCCCTCCTACAAACAAATGGGAGTAAAGACAAGCCGAACAATATTATCTTATTCTATAAAAACTTTCCTTTTTTGCCGAGAGTAGTCAGTACGATTTTTCAACAGATTGTTGTAATTCCAGCTGAGATCAAATACACACCACTATTAGTACCACTAATTTACAAAGCAAGTTAAAATTGGATGTTTTTTTTAATCTATATACTAGAATTTTGTTTAACCTATAAGTTATTTTTTCTTCTGGGGACCCCATTGGAAATAAGCCTCCGGGCTTTCATTGGCTATCCTCGGTTAAATATCAACTGTGGGTCAAAATTAATTTTTTAGCACAACCTGTATTCAGGCCTCAATTTTATAGTGTGTATGTTCCATTTAGATCTCTGTTAATGTTCTATGTAATAGGCAAAATATATATATACTTCATAAAATGTACATGTTGGGATGTGTATGTCATAAATGTTTGTATTGTGATTATAAATGTAATGTTGATATTTAATCGAAATAAATCTAACTAATGACATCCCTTATATGATCACGTTAATGGTAATATTTCCAACCGACAAGTCTTCAAAATCATAAGGTATTGATAACGCTGTGAGTTGTTACCCAATTGATAAATACATTTAATTGTATTATATATGACTGGGCAATCAGAGATGAAGGAATGGTTACCTGAAATGACCTATATTAAATGTTGTTAGATGTTAATGTGGGCAACCAGAGATGAAGGAATGATTACCCATATTAAATGTTGTTTGATGGTAATGTATCGTCACAGGTCATATTTTTATAAGGGTAATAACAAAATTCCGAACAATCTTCCAAAGGGAAAATCAAAACTTATAAGTATATAAACAGACAAAATCAGGCAACAACCGGAAAACTGGGAAAACTGTAATGACCCTGACTTGGTACAGACATTTCCAAAGAAATGGTGGGTTGAATCAGATTTTACGGCGCCAAACCTCCCGCTTTCATTACGGTTCAAAGGTTCCGGCTGTCACTATAACAGCATTTATAACAATACTACAACAAAATAGGTATAATAGTAGTCAACGCAGTACTAAATTCAGTGAGGAGGATGGAACATTTATCGTGAATCATCTCCATCAACAACCACGAGTCCCTTGAAGTATTGCCAATCTATGCGACTTGCCATACTGCAAATCTAAAGTAAACCTATCTACAAAATTGCATAATATAATGAGATGGACAAAACATATGTATTAGAGAGTGAATATCTTGGTGTTTCATTACACTCAACAAGATGAATTTATTAGAACTTGCTGTCTATGGCATTTACTTAAATGTATATTATGTAATACTTTATATAAGTAAAAAATGACATGCAATTGAAATTTAGAGACATTCCAATTTTACACTTTGACACAAATTAAAATAAATGAATAATGCTTTTTAAGATGCATGCTACGATATAATTTTATGGGCGTTATATCGTGATGGCTATTCTGATTGGGTGGAAACAGGAGTATAAGCATAAAAATGTCAATGGCACAAACTTTACCTTATAAAAGGGTGAATCAAGTTCTACTCGCCATAAGCGAGAATCGAACTCACAAATCTCACTTAAAGTTGGCACAAATTGCATAGGTGGGTGTTAATTCTACTATTATTACAATCCAGACATGGATGCCCTTTAACTATGGAGGTTCTGGCCTATATTTGGAAACATTACTGTTGCAAGTGTATTTTTTCTTCTTTTTTTTTCTTTTTATTTCGGTCTTTAAAAATATGTGCAAGATATTGACTAACTGTGAAGCAATAATAGTATAGCGACAAAGCCAATAAAGACACTTATTACAGGTATCTAATTCACACCTGGAAATGACAGATTATACAATTAAGTTATTTAAGTTATTTATTTGACATATCGTAAAAAAAGTAGTAATGTTAGATTTCTTTTCAAACAAATATGAGCTACATGTATTAAACGCTTTTGCATTTTTTTAAATTATGCTGCAGTTGATATTTCTTCAGGAATGCATTGTTTATAATCGTTTCTAGAAACGTTTCATGGGTCGTCGTGGTCGTGATCGTATGGCAGTTGGATTTACAACTATCTGTGCTATTGGTGCCTATCACTACTAACGTTGTGAGTTCGAACCCCTCTCTTGGCGAGGTGTATTCGATAGAACATTATGTAATAAAGATTGTCAGTGACTTGCGACAGGTCGGTGTTTTTCTCCGGGTACTTTGGTTTCCTCCACCAATAAAACTGACCGCTACGAAATAACTGAAATATCGTTGAAAGTGGCGTTAAACACTATAAATCTCAAGCTATATATATAATTTACATTTTTTTTTAAATGATAATCTATTAACCTAACGTTTAATAAAGACTTTTAAATATATTATAGTCGTGCACATAATATAATTGATGTAGTCAGCGTTGTCAAGAAATAATGTAGCGTAAAATTGATGAAATTAGACGCATTAGCTTGTAAATATCTTTTTACATGTGTTTAATTAACCGAAATCACTATTGATATCGCTGTACCATTCATCAAGTATTTACCCTGTCTATCTGTGTGGTCTAGTAAACGTTATTTATACAGACTACTAAAGTAGAAAATTAGCAGTCAATTTTAAATAGACAGTTGCTTACCCATCATCTGACATGTAGGAAGGTAAATTTTTAAATGCTCTCTCCATCTCTCTCTCTCTATATATATCTATCTAGTTTAGCTTCAAGTTTGGTTCATGGTGTTTAACACCACTTTCAACAATAGTTCAGTTATATCGTGGTGGTCAGTTCTATTGGTGGAGGAACCCGGTGTACCCGGAGAAAACCACCAACCTGTCGCAAGTCACTTACCAACTTCACATAATGTTTGTATCGAATACACTTCGCCATGAACGGGATTCGAACTCACAACTTTACTTTCACGATTACCAAGACCCCCTTTTTAAATGCTTTCTCCATCTCTCTACCTCTATGTAGTTTAGCTTAGGCATATTTTTTTCCCTCAAATGTGCTAAAGGATAAGACAAGTTAAACAGACGTATGAAGTCATCTGCAATAAGTAACAACATTATTTGATAGAGCATGCATCAATATGAATATATCTTACATTACATTGCCTGTACCAAGTCAGGGCCATTGCGGTTTTCCCAGTTTTCCGGTTGTTGACTGATTTTGTCTGTTTGTTGATTTGTGAGTTTTGACTTTCCCTTTGGAAGATTGCTCGGTGTGCGGTAATTTTGTTATTACCCTTACAATGTGTATATTGAACAAGAACAGAAAATGAAGAAAGGAAAGAGAAAAAAAGAGAGGGGGTGGTGCTAATGTGTGAGGTTGTTCTCTTGGTGAACTATTAGACAACAAGAAACCTTTCAGACCTCTTTACATTTTCAAACACATCCTTAAAAATAATTTCGTTCCGTTTATTTGAGAGTGTAGAATTACCTATCTCTATTTCTCGAGTATTACAGTAAAATCCCACTATGTTCAACTCAGATATTGTGAAATTCATTATTTTTCCCTATATCAGAATAAATTTCGTAGATCGTAACACACAATGAAATAAAGAGTTAAACACGTGGTTAGGATTAGGGTCATGGTGTTCAACGCCACTTTCAACAATATTTCAACTATATTGTGGTGGTCAGTTTTATTGGTGGAGAAAACAGGAGAACCCGGATGAAACTACCGATCTGCCGTACGAGATCTTTGTCCCCATATTATCTATATTTGTATTGTAAGTAGTAATACAGGTTCTTTGATTAATAATAAAATTTACGAACAACGATGTTATTTGAAGCCTTGTCTGCAGGTACAACAACACATTTCTAATGAAGGGAAGACAAAAACAATTTCGCTTTTTTTTATTATTCTTATTTTGAGAAATCAAAATAAAAAGCGGGAATATATAGGTGTAATGAAAACGCAGATATCAAATTACGTGCGCACGACGCGTTTCTGGAATAACCTTTGTCAAGTACGCTCAAAATAGAGAGATTGGAAAGGCTAAACAAGATGAGCTGTGAGCTAATGCTCATTTATGATACCCCCGCATATATGTTTAATGTGCATAAAAAAACAACCAAGTCGGCAAACAGGAAGTCGGAATGTGGCGTGTCCAAAAACGCTTCCCACGATATGGGGTACTTATATGAATCTTGTGACCAAATATCAGATTTCTCCCATCATTAGTTGCTGTGAAAAATGCGACGAAAAATATCTTGGGACGGACGGAAGGACGACAGAGGTAAAACAGTATAGCCCCCACGGGGGATCGGGGGTATAATAACTTAAACTTTTGGGAGCAATAAAACCAAAGGGCCTAAACATGATAGCGTGTGTTAGGGGTATCAATTTTGCTTCTCTTTCTAAGATTATTCAGCGATTTTTCAAGTTTACTATACGTGTATTTAAACATGAATTAAAATTCCACATATTAAAAGTAACATCTACAACACGTTGTTTGTCACAGATAAAGATGAGATTAATTTAAGTGACAAGGACATAAATTACACTAACACTTTATACCTGTGACACCTGTAATTAATCCGCCTTTAGCTCTGTCTACCGTCTCTCCATCAAATATTCATTGTACCTTCTAGAAAATCTTGAACCGACAACATAAGTTAATTCAGGATCATAATACGCGACAAATCATGTATTAAAAAGGAGAGTTTGAAGATACCAAAGTGGTAATCAGACTCCGTAAATCGAACGACAGACAACACAATGGTCAAAAGAAAAAGGACAAACAACGATCTACAAAACATTACACATAAAGTTAAACGCAATGCCTTGTCCATTACTACAGTTGTGCCTATTTCCGTTTTCAATGTACATACATGTTTTATGAAAAGAAAGTTAAAACGAACAATTGCCTCTCATTTTAACTGATAAGGGTAATAATAAAATTACCGAACACCTAACAATCTTCCAAAGGGAAAGGCAAAACTCATAAGTCAACAAACAGACAACATCAGTCAACAACCGGAAAAGTGGGGAAACCGCAATGGCCCTGACTTGGTACAGGCATTTCCAAAAGAAATGGTGGGTTGAATCAGATTTTACGGCGCCAAACCTCCCGCTTCTATTACGGTTAAAAGGTTCTGGTTGTCACTATAACAGCATTGTCAACAATACTGGGACAAAATAGGTATAATAGTAGTTAAGGCAGTACTTCATGATCTCAGTGAACAAAAAGAAGACAACGACATATAACGTTGAAAATCCAAGTTCTGTGTTGAGACAGGCACAACAGTGTGGCGGGATAAAAGCATTTAATGGCATCCCAAATTGTATTACGATGCTGATTCGTTCAACATGGAAAGTGTTATAATTCAAAGGGTGATTTTGCGTCTTAATATGATAGACATACTATATAACTTTAAGGCATAACTTTTTTCAGGTGATGTATAATGCTATGATAATTTATACGTCTTGAATTTACAACTACAACTTGATTGAATGTTAGCGCAGACCAATATGTCACCTTTTTTTATTCACATATGTATGCAAATATAAAAGTAATTTTAAAGGGTTATATTTTTTCTCTTCGGTTTTGGTAGCATCATTTGTTTTAATGATAACTGTCTATTAGTTATTAAAATGAAAACACTAACGTTTTGTCAAATATGTATTGTTGTGAAGAATTTCAAAAACTGGACAATGGGCGTGGGTCTTAGGGATATGGTGATTAACGCCAATTTCAACAATATTTCTGTCTTATCGTGGCGGTCAGTTTTATTGGTTGGAGAAACCAGAGTACCCGGTGAAAACAACCGACATGTGTCAAGTCACTGACAAACTTTATCACGTAATGTTATATCGAGTACACCTAGAAATGAGCAGGATTCCAACTCACAACGCTGATGGTGATATGCACTATTGATGGTATCATGGATTTACTAACAACATTTTTTTAATGATATGATAATATAATAAAACAATAATAGCCTTTTTATATCTGTTAATACATGTTTTGTCCACTCATGAAAACATATCGACCTCGGACTTCATCCTCTGTTGATATTCTTGCATGGTGTCGATAAAACGTGTATTGACCTCATCAAAAGGCTGTAATTTTATATAATTCTTTCTTTTAGTATCATCTAGTTTAAAACTCTGTGGGTGGACAATTGAAGCCGATCTTATTCGCCCAGAAACTCAATACTACTATGTTTTAATTTTCCAGTTTCAAAATAAAATTATTTATAAAAATACATACAAATCAAAGAAAATACGAATTGAAAATATCTCGAAATCTTTGAAGATACAAAGGGGTAGTCAGAAGTAGTAATTCGGCTATGGAATGACAACGTAATGGTCAAAAGAATTCGGACAAAAAGAAAAGCAATGATCTGTAAAACATTACACAGAAAACTAACGATTGAGAAACCTCGAAACGCACAAACGTCCGAGGATTAATTCAGGTGCTTCCGACCGGATGCAGTTCCTCGTGTAATTTTTGTCAAAAATCTCGCAGTAAGTCATGAATGAGGAAAGGGCTGGCTTGCTATTGCAACAAAAGAAACATATCCGTGATCCAATAGCTTTCTTGTTAACAGCAATAATCTATCAACGAAATCATGACCGCCAAATTAGTAATTTATCATGGCGACAACAAGTTACATTCCGATGAAATTATTATTATGTTCGCTTTGTACTAGATCAATATGCTTACTTGGATTTTCATAGTGCTAGCTCACTGAAACAACAGTTCGCGGGTAGACATGTCTCTCCACTCATACACATTATCCCGATTGCGAGCCAACAAGTCTTTGCTCTTTCTTCTTAATGATGCGTTTTTAGCGGAGAAGAAACAAATATAGTTTTTGGTTTGACATGACCGGGGTTCGAACCCATGATCAACTGCACTCGATGCGAGCACGCTACCTATTACACTAATATTGTGCAGTAAAATTCGTACCAAATAAATTTGATGTCCCTTGGCTGTACTTAAGCATTATGTATATTATAAAGACAAATGTTGGTGTGTCTGGTGGAAAATCATATGACCGTTCACTAAAGCATAACATGTTTATCACTGAGAATGTGCATTATTATAAACTTGGGTACAATATAATATAACAGCGAGCTAACACTATAAAATGCAACCCAGCGTCTAGTCCAAAGCGGACATCATCATCATCATCATCATGTCTTTGAATGGAACTTGTTCTGGCCATGATATAGCTAACAACATTGCGCTTTTGGCTTTAAATAAGAAGAGTTTGAAGATACCAAAGGAGTAATCAGAATCCATAAATCTAAGATATCAAAGGAGTAATCAGAATCCATAAATCTAAGATGGACAGACAACACAATGGTCAAAAGAAAAAGGACAAACAACGATCTACAAATGATTACATATAAAACCGAAGATCGAGTAACAATCACTCACTCGGTCACTCACTAAAAATAAAATTAAAAATATTAAAATTTAATAGAAACTTACCGTGTATTAAGAAAATCGCCGTCTTATCTATTTGTCCAAGTTTTTTAGTTTGTAATTGACGATAATTGCCTTTAACTGCAAATAAAATTAATTACGTACACGAGGTACAAAGGTGTATTAATCAAATAATTGCCCAATACACAAGCTTTGAACTTCAGGTGATGACAAAACGGTCAAATCAATAACAAACGTTTATTTGACTACCGGTACAGCCAGGATGTCTCTTCGTCAAAATCATTGTCCTCAAACATGAATATTTGAACCAGAAGATGCTGTCTGAGACATTGTATAGACAGTTCACTGTTTGGAGGAAACGATAAGCCTTTAATGAATTCCTAGACAGTTCACTGTTTGGATGACGTTCTAAGCTTTAAAGAATGATTCCTTATTGACATATGAACAAATTTATATGTATCATTTCAAAACATAAATCTTGATTGTAACTAGTCAAGTTTAATCATTTAAAGTGTGTGACTTTTGTATCAAAAGTACCGTGAAACAGACATCTCAACAGAAAACTGATACACTATATGAAATTAACGTCTTTGGAAACTATTGGGCCAATTATCAAAACACTGATCAATAAATACGCCGTGTTTCATTTAAGGTTTTATTTTTCTGATCTTTGTAGTTTTCTGTCAAATCAAAGTGTCTGTTCCATCAATTTCTCCAAGTGTTTATTTCAGTAATCAGGGCTGTTTATGTAGTAGGAACACACGGTACTCGTATATGTAAGTTAAGCAACGGAATTAAAACAAAATGTTATATTCGCACAAAATATAACTGTCAATATAATAGTGATTGAGTTAGTTATTGGTATTTAATGCCAATTGAGCAATGTTTCAGCTACATCATGGTGAGATCAAGTGCTGTCTATGTAGTAGGAACACAAGGTACTTGTATTGTATATTAAACAACAGAATTAAAACAAAACGTTTTCTTCGCACAAAATATAGCTTCCAATTTAATACTGATTCAGTTAGTGATTGTTGCTTAACACCAAATGAACAAATTTTCAGCTATATCATGGCGAGAACAAATAAAAAAAATTCCGGAGAAGTGAGTTTAACCCCGGTTTTTGTGTGGTTCGTGTTGCTCGATCAACGAACCAACATATTCCTATATAATGGATCATGAACTGCGTACCCTTCCGGAGAAGTAAGTTTAACCCAGGTTTTTGTGTGGTTCGTGTTGCTCGATCAACGAACCAACATATTCCTATATAATGGATCACGAACTGTGTACCCTTCCAGAGAAGTAAGTTTAACCCAGGTTTTTGTGTGGTTCGTGTTACTCGATCTTTAGTTTTATGTGTTATAGATCATTGTTTGTTCTTCTGTCCATTTTCTTTAAGCCATTGTATTGTCTGTCTTTTGATTTACGGCCTCTAATTACCCCTTTGATATCTTCAAACGTTACTTGAATCTAGTGAGCCTAATAACCATCACATGTTCATACTTTCTTTTTCAAAAACTCGCTACAGAAATCATATCATTACACTGTAAAATTAATTTCCAAATTTTGTTATGGCTTTATTGAGTTTAGTTTATTGTTTATGGTGTTTAACGCCACTTTCAACAATATTTCAGCTATGTCGTGGCGGTCAGTTTTTATTGGTGGAGGAAACCGGAGAAAACCACCAACAAGTCGCAAGTCACTGACAAACCTTATCACATAATGTTGTATGGAGTACACCTCGCCATGAACGGGATTCCAACTCACAACTATAGTGGTGATAGACACTTATTATACAGGTAGTTGTAAATCCAACTATCATACGATCACGACCATGGCGTCTGATCAACGAACTAAAAATATTAATAAAATCGTGACAGAATCCTTCGGCAATATTTTTTTCATATAAAAAATATCACTTTAATTTATATACATATTGATTATTTATCACTACATAAAAGAGCATTCATTCTATTTTCATCATTTAAATATCAATAAAAATAAAATAAATAATAAACGGAAATAAGCTATTAGTTATTAATAAAGATGGCTGGATTAAAATCGAACAGTGTTTCAACGGATCTTATCAACCAATCTCTCAGACTTTTACAGTACAAGAAAATAAACTATATTCTGAAAGGCTAAGATAACACGACTTCTAAATTTATGTCACAACTTAATGACAATACTGAGAATAGAACCCACACATTTAATAATCGTAACATGCTATATTAATATCAATAGACAATTTGTACATTTCCGACTTTCATTCTAAAATTAAACATTTTACCGGAGTTATTGCCCTTTAAAGCGGGAAAATTGTGTCATTTATTGCAAATTTCAATGAAAATAACATATATGTTTTCAAATAATCTCCTAAAAGCTTTAATGTTGAAATAACTTGTGAATTGTCTATTTGTTAATACAATATCCTCTGATTTCTTACAAGGTTCAAATATCTACAAATTATGAGAAAATTGTCCTCAAATTTATTCGTGGTCCTTTTCTTTGCCCTTGCTAAACCGAGTACCATTTTGCTCGTCGTAAGAAAATTATTAGTATAAAAATTGTATAAAACGTTAAATTTTTTTAGAATCAAATTTTGAATGTGCAATAGGTCTATTGGATAATGTCTGCTGTATAACGAACAAACGTAGCATTGGATAAACAATATGGCGAATCAGAAAGAAACGTCAGAAGGTACCACCAACACAAGTTAGAAAGTCACAAATCAATAAAAAAAAAACGATAATACCACAAAAAAGGTACATAAATAACACAATTTGTATATACTAAACACAGAAAACGAACAACTCTAAATCCAAACCAAAAACCCTTCATGCTCCGTACGAGTAATCAATGCTGTTCCATTATTGAACCCTTTCACGAAGACAAATGTAGATTATTTTTCGGCTATGTTTCATTCCACTTTGTGGCATGCTGTTTTTCTTCCTTTCTTGGTTTAACCGCATCGGGGTTGTAATAGTTAGATTGTTCGCCCGGAAAGCGGTAGATCGTGGGTTCGAGCCCCGATCAGGTCAAACCAAAGATTATAAAATTGGTATTTGCTGCTTCTGCTCTAAGACTACACCATTAAGGAGAAAGGCAAAAGACTGTTTGGCTCGGAATTAGGATGTGTCCGAGTGCGGTGACATGTCTACCCGCGGACTGTTGCTTCAATGAGCTAGCACTAGGAAAATCCAGCTAAGCGTATTGGCCTAGTACAATGCGGGCCTCATCATCAATTTATTGAAAATTAACCTGTTCTTGCCATTCTATAGCTGAAAAATTGCTGAGTTGGCGCTATACAACAATCACTCACCCACTCATTTCTTTGATTAAAGTTTTTTATCTTCGTATCTTCTGCCTACATTGCTGGTGTCTGGTTAATAATATTGCTAGTCTGGAATAGATTTGTTGTTTTTCAGAAGCCTTTCCGAAAGAGGCGGGGTGTCCGAAAGTATACACAAGGACGAGATAGCATTATCATTTCCATCCTGGCAAAATGAATATTCTTACTGAAGTGCATTTTGGCGATGAATGAGGGGGCTATGGTTTAGGCTTGTGGTGTTTATCGCCACTTTCAACAATATTTCAGTTATATTGTGGCGGTCAGTTTTATTGGTGGCGGAAACCGGAGGACCTGGAGAAAACCACGGACCTGCCACCAGTCATCAAGAGGATTAGGAGCCCGTTAACTAATGTAACCCATTACATTTCCGTGCATGTCCCAAGGCAAGACCTGGATTTCCAATGCGAATGGCGTGGGTTTTTTTAGTTCAATGAATTGATGTTAGAGCTGGTTTTTCGCTGTGTTGATATTAGTGGACTTGTTTACCTTCAATGAGAAGAGTTTGAAGATACCAAAGGGAGGTAATCAGAATCCGTAAATCGAAGACGAACAGACAACACAATGGCCAAAAGAAAAAGAACAAAAGGACAAACAACTATCTACAAAACATACACATAAAATTAAAGATCGAGTAACACGAACCCCACTAAAACCCGGGGGTGAAACTTTCTTTCTATAACTTAAAATAACTGTACCATATTAAAAATAAAATCAATAGATCAATTAATACTGATGTCCTTTTTTCTGTAAATGAAAAATTTGCGCCTCCTACACTCAACGAACTAAGACTGTATAGCAAGGATGATTTACCAAACCATCCTTCAATCTAAGGCGTCATAGATTAAGATAAGCATGTTATTATATTTTTGGTTTGTCAATCTTTGCATGACGAAAAAACGACTGAAGATATAACGTTTGTTGATATAATTGTATTCTTATAAATTGTAATTAAAATTCAATTATCAATAGTTTAGCTCGTTTAACTCCTTCACGTTTTATTGAATTGGCAGTATTTTAAGTCGGGAAAATGAGAGGTTGTGTATATGTGTGAGCTAAGGTTCCGATTTTGGGTATGTTTTACGTGTTTTCTATTAGAGTTTGGAACTGTTACGCCAGTGTGAAATTTTTTTTCTTATCGTATGATTTACAAGACATTGTCAATTATATACGAATCGATGGCAAACGCATACTATTTTTTTTATCTTTTACATGTTGTGTTTGAGCCATCGAGTTCCATTGACTGGATAAATGTTTGCTCTATACGGTCACTAATCAAGATATTGTGTTACTGGTACCTGATTCAGATTGACCAACGGTAAGCAACGGTAACAGTATAAACGTGGATGTCACAGAGGATATCATCAAAAACAACGACCCTTGTTTCTGGTCTTTTTAGACAACTTCGCAGTTGCTGTTTATTAAGCGCAAGCTGGCACAAACCAGATTATATCGTATAACCTGTTCACAAATTGCACATATTTCTTAAATAAATCAAATTACCCCAGTTTATTAATAGTTTAATGGGCATGTTACTTAAGAAAAGTAAACAGCGTAAATATTAGAAACTGCATGATTAACAATTATATCGCTGTTTAAAATGTGTAATATATTAATAGAAAGGACTACATAAACGCCTGAGAAATCCGAAGGGGTAATCAGGACAGATAAATCTAGAGATACAGTTCATTGTCACAGATAGCAATATGACTTTCACTGTCACCACGTCATGGTATAAGACTTTTGTCTGAGGTGGAGGAAACGTTTGTCTGATTGAGATCAATTTTCTCCTATTTATGTTGTTTTATTTCTAACTTAAAGCTACTGCTATCTTCTAATTTATTACCAAATATAGCATTTTAGCAATTATTATAATTATTGACAAAGGGCGTCGGCGATTTTTTAAATATTTGTTTTCTATTTTTTATGAATGATGTTGCATCAGCTTAGATGATTTAAATAGATAAAATAATATCTCGATTGTTAAATTCTACTTGTCTAATAAAAGAAATTCGACATGTTTTTCACATTAATGAATCGTTATGAATAGTGATTTACATCCGTGAAGACAACTATTGCAAATATGGTTGATGATGATTTTACCTGGTAATAGAAATATTGTAATTGATGTTATGACGTTAAGTAGTGCATGTACTGTATTCTGAGAAATATAAAAAGTCGGTTATCAGGTATGCTAAAAGGCTACACCTTAAGTTTCAGCTTCTGTCTTATAGATGATGTTCTGTCACTTCGCAACTCTCTATTCTGTGATTATCTGCATCTCATCTATCCAAATGAACTTGAAGTAAAGAATACTACTGAACTGTAATGGAAGCGAGAGGTTACTGAACCGTAATGGAAGCGAGAGGTTGCTGAACCGTAATGGAAGCGAGAGGTTGGCGCCGTAAAATCTGATTCAATCCACCATTTCTTTAGAAATGCCTGTACCAAGTCAGGGCCATTGCGGTTTCCCAGTTTCCCGGTTGTTGAATGATTTTGTCTGTTTATTGATTTATGAGTTTTAACTTTCCCTTTGGAAGATTGCTCTGTTCGGTAATTTTGTTATTACTCTTATTTACTGACACTCAAAAATCTGCTTCTTACCCTGACCTTCACCTTGAAATCGACTACAGAGGAAGATTAGAAACAAAACACTACGATAAACGTGATGACTTCACTTTCAAATATATCACCTTTCCATTCACCAGTAGCAATATCCAGCTGTACTAGCATATGTATTTTACATTGCACATCTCATACGTAATTCTAGGGCTTGTGCGCAGTACAGTGAGGTTGTGACGGAGCCAAAGCTAAGTTGCTCCTAGGTTGAGGTCAACAATGTCGTCGGCACTAACTAATGGACCGCTGCAAAATATCTTTTTTCAAATGGAGTTTTTCCTTTTTACGTAGAGTTGTCTATGATTCTAACATGACCTCATTCTTTCGCTTTGTTAACAAACGAGCGAGTTATCCATTCGGTATAATCTCATTAGCACATGCGCCGGTGGTGAATGTGACCGACTTTTCCATTGGCAGCATATATTGTAACCCGCTTAATGCAGAAAGAGGGCGCAGTATTATTCGGGTTACATAAATTGTGAGCGACATTTTGCGCAATCATAAATATAAATTACCGTCTTACTACCGTATTTGTACTCTTAGACATGTCAGAATCAAAGTAAATCATGGAAGCCAGAATGTGTTTTGAGTTTTAACATGGATTGGTGGGTATTAGTAAATTTTATCCCTCACTTCTGGCTCGGGATAAAATACTAATATCCGCCAATCCATGTTAAAACTCCCAATATATTCTGGCTTCCATGATTTATTTCTTAATTAACACACCATGTGTCTTGTAAGAAACATGATGTTGCCTGTGTCTTTTGACTGTCCATTCTAGGTTGTCTATTTTATTTAGATCTTTCTGATCCCCCTTAATTATTCGTGCACATAAGAGGAATTACTAGTTTTTATTCGTGACATGCTAGTTTATACATGTACATGTGCTTCGTCCTAAATTTGTCAAATCAACTGGCTGATCTCACACTCCCACCCTCGAAAAATATTTCTCCAGGATATGTAAATATGCTTATTAATGACAGTACTGTTATTTTCATTGGCTATTGTCTATTTATTGTATTCTTAACATCTACCGATTTCAATTTATTCTTGATCCATGTTGGAAACAGATATATGATGGTGAGAACAAGTTGGATTTCGACGGGATAGTGATGTCCACTTTGTGCTAGACTAACATGATCAGCTGAATTCTATAACGCTAGCTTACTGAAACTGAAACAACAGTCCACAGGTAGATATGGTACCCCACTCGAACACATTATCCTGATTGTGAGACGACTAGTATTTGTTCTTGCTCTTGCCACTGCGTGCTTAGCGGAGAAGCAACAAATACCAATTTCATAGTCATTGGCGTGACCCGACCGTGGCTCAAACCTACGACATACGACACTCGAGGCAAACACGCTAGCAATAACACTACCGATGTGGTTCAGTTAGTATAATACTGGGAGCAATCTATAACCACCGATGCGGTTCAGTTAGTATAATACTAGCAGCAATCTATACCACCGACGTGGTTCAGTTAGTATAATACTAACAGCAATCTATAACCACCGATGCGGTTCAGTTAGTATAATACTAGCAGCAATCTATAACCACCGATGCGGTTCAGTTAGTATAATACTAGCAGCAATCTATAACCACCGACGTGGTTCAGTTAGTATAATACTAGCAGCAATCTATAACCACCGATGTGGTTCAGTTAGTATAATACTAGCAGCAATCTATAACCACCGATGCGGTTCAGTTAGTATCATACTAGCAGCAATCTATAACCACCGATGTGGTTCAGTTAGTATAATACTAGCAGCAATCTATAACCACCGATGTGGTTCAGTTAGTATAATACTAGCAGCAATCTATAACCACCGATGCTGTTCAGTTAGTATAATACTAGCAGCAATCTATAACCACCGATGTGGTTCAGTTAGTATAATACTAGCAGCAA
>MJUT01028107.1:3091-15688 GCA_002080005.1 Gigantidas platifrons | reverse complement strand
ACCGAGGTGGTTCAGTTAGTATAATACTAGCAGCAATCTATGTTTATTACTTTTTTTCTAAAATATATTTAATATGTAATTATTAGGTGAAAAATGTAAAATATAAAATATATTTAGGTTATATATATACATCAACTATCCACACAAGTGATTTAAAATTTCTAATTCATCTAAAAACTTAAAATTTGATTTAGCTGACAATCTTTAAATGTAACTGAGAATCTGTTTGTCTGAAAATTTTGATCTATTGGAAAAAAAATCATTTCTCAGAAAGTACAAGCTAGGTTGATAGAACAAACTCTTTATATGGTTCAATTAAAATCTATCCAGTTGTTTGTTTTATCGTGTTGATGGGAAATAAAATGCAACCATTTCTGTATAACGTTTGTTTACATAGACATTGCATGTGAAAGAGGCATAGAACCTCTCGTAACCTGGAGGTTAATATGTTGTTAGTTGTATATATGTATGTTAATTTCTGCAATATATTGTAAGTAATGAAACTTAACACATCAATAATAACCTTGTTTATTTTTCTTACTCATCAACTATTTTCATTGATGTCCTAATTTTGTGATTTACAATATATAATATTTGAATAAATTGGCATAAAATGTATTTTGCGGAGAGATTTAATAAGGTAGTTTCTATAATGGGTAACATGCCGTAATACTACTTTCGACAATTGACGTTATGTTTGTTTTTATTTTGTGGCGTTGTTAACGACGCTTAGTCATATTTAAATTAATAAGAAATAAACTGAAAACCATAAGACGTACGTGACCAAACTATGGTTGATCTGTGACCCAATTTAGGGTTGATCAGTAATCAAATTAAAGTTTGATAAATGACCAAACGTAAGGTCAATAAGTGACCAAATTTGGGGTTGATCAGTTACCAAATTTAGGGTTGATCAGTGATCAAATTTGGGGTTAATCAGTGACCAAATTTGGGCTTGATCAGTTACCAAATTTAGGGTTGATCAGTGATCAAATTTGGGGTTAGTCAGTGACCAAATTTGGGCTTGATCAGTGACCTAATTTAGGGTTGATCAGTGACCATATTTAGGGTGGGTCAGTGACCAAATTTAGGATGAATCGATGCCCAAAATTTGGGGTTGAACAGTGAACAAATGTATCTCTGCATTTGGGTTGTATATATATCCCTGCTGATATCGAAAAGTGTACTTAAATTGATTGCACCATTCTTATACTCATTAGTAGGTTGATCGACTATTTGGAAGACTTTGGCAGCCGTTCTCAATAAATAAATTTACACATGTATTACTTGTAAAGCATAATTAAAGATATGATTCTCTTCAATTTGATAATACTCTAGTGGTTATCAATATGAATATCATTATAGATTTTTTAGCGGAAGTGAACATTATTTTGTCAAATTAATATGGTTGTTATGCTTCATATCCAGAAGCTTGATATTAATTCATATGGTTAAACTGGTGTATTATTAAAGAGAGAGATTGGTAATGCTTTATTAAACATTGATCGATTCCGGTAACCTATTTCACTAGCTCCGCATTACTGATATGTAGTGGTATAGGAGAACAGAAGAGATCACATTACGAGTCACCTGCGAGTGACCCTATGTAATGACATTGTCATCCAATGAAAATGACGTTTCGGAGATTACGACAGTGTTATAGGAAGAGGTTTTAGATACCAAAGGGAGGTAATCAGAATCCGTAGATCGAAGAAGAACAGAGGACACAATGGCCAAAAGAAAAAGCACAAAAGGACAAACAACGATCTACAAAACATTACATATAAAACTAAAGATTGAGTAACACGAACTCCACTTAACGGTCACCCAAGCCATGATGGCGACCGTAAACCTTCCGACATGATGATTCAACTTAACCAAGAGGAACCCTTTGTTCAGTAGCTTCCTTGTTAGTTGCAATCCTCTATCAAAGAAATCATGATAGGAACCACAAATTCTGGAATATCGTATCAACAGAGAAATATATACTACATATGCATGCGCTGCTGGAATGTTGCTACATATAAATGGAAAGCTCATGGCAAATTGAAATCATCTCTTTTGTCGTAAAGTTTCGTTCTTAACCACCCCTCACTATCAATTTTGAGGTATATGTCAAGGTATAATGCAGACCTATCTGTAACTATGGTATCCTTTACTTCAGGTTCAATGGGATAGATGCGATCAACGAAATTTCTAATTTAATACATTTAATCCGATTGGCTGAAAAAAAATTTCATTACCAGTATTTATCATGTGATTAAAGATTCATCACATAGAGGGTCACTCGCATGGTCTTTGGAACTTGCACTACTGTTTTAACACACTCATTTAAAGTAGCCGCGTATGATAACAACAAGTCTCAAATAAATTAAGTAATATATATACAATATTAGTACAGTGTCCTAAAATATAAAGTCTATGTGTATGAGGCTTAAAAACTGGAATAAATGCGAGGTCATCAAGCCTTTCCCCTATTTTGCGCCAAATACACATAAACTTTATATTTTAAGACACTGCATTAATATTGTGTTTATCCTGCACTGCAGAAATATCACATTAATCCATCGACGTTTATATCTTAAATTATATAATAAATTGTATGATTATCCCTTAATTGCCGCTTTTGATATTTTCTGTCAACAGGAAGTGAACTGGATGTACAACTAGGTTCCCAAAGCTCAACAGGTAACATGTGACATGGGGTACCAGAAAAGGCTATATTGCGTTCAGTGACAGGATATAACAAAAAATCATTTATTCAATTCAATTTACTTGCTCAAATAGAAGTGCGGGATAACAGTATATAATAAGCAACTGCCAAATTGTCTAAAACGAGTAAAAACAAGTGTCGTTGGTCCTATCGCTTTTGATGGTGTCCTCTGTGAAGTGCTCGCTTATACTGTTGTCGTTTTGTTTAATCTCGGCATTAAATGAAACAGGTACCAGAAAAGGCTATATATTGGTCAATGACCGTAAAATATCCAGTCAATGCAATTTGTCTGCTCAACTATAGCAGGATAAAAGTATACAATATACCTGGTAGGTATAACTATATAACACATTCCTTCCTTATTTATCTTGTCCTTAAGTAATAAGCACTTTATAACGCCGTCATTCATGAATCATAACATCTATCTTTACAACTGAATCATCTAAGAAGCTGTAAACTGGTATCTGTATCGTCTAGACGGTCAAATCAATAATGTATTACTTAGGATGTGTATTGGCTTATAGGCATTTGAAGTGTTACCTCTGATTAAAATTGACAATAGCCGGCTATTAACTGAAAGACTAAGATAATTGACCATTGTTATCAGGCAAATATCTTGTACAAAGAACGGAATTATCGGAAAGAACAATTTTCTTATATCTTTATTTTAGGAGTGTAAAGCCACCAAATGTCTGTTTTATAGTAATCTAGACTAATGTCTGTAGATGTATATCAAGGTTATATTCCATGTACTTGGAGAAGAATGTGTTGTAATTTGATGACAATTGTTCATTCGTTTTACTCCAATGCCATTCGGAATACATCGGGGTTAAATGTATAGTAAAGAAAGAGGTTACCATGGTGAAAACACTAGCAGTACAGCATCATGTCACTAAGAGAGAAAGCTTCGGCCCATACAACTAGTTTAACCCTGCCACTTGTTATTAAGATGCATGTGCTAAGCTAGGAAAGTGAACGGTCAGGATTTTGAGTATTAGTGGTACCGATTTCGCCTCTTTCTACGAATATTATATTGGATTTTGTAACTGTATTTTTTGCTTGTCATTTTGTTTATTAATGAAAACGCTGGAAGCACCACTTTGGAAGACATTCCGATGGATGGTATCTAATGACATATAGTATTTTGACAATTTCCCGAAGATCAAAATGAAAAAACCTATTATACTGCCGAATAAAAAGACCATAGGAACTGCCGTATGTAATAAATCCATAAATGTACATACATGTAGCAAAAGGAGAATGCAGTCTACGACAAATGGACATATCTATGATCATTTATGACAGATATTTCATAACGGTTAATCCAGTCATGATGGACACCATACAACATTTTTGGAAATAAACGTCAGAGAATGCCGAAGAGGCAATCAAAAAAGGACATTCCAGAGAAACTGGCAACAAAAGGTACACAAGACGATGACAAACAACACAAAAACAATCCAGAGAAACTGGTAACACAGGGCACACAAGACGAAGACAAACAACACAAAAACAATCCAGAGAAACTGGTAACACATGGTACACAAGACGAAGACAAACAACACAAAAACAATCCAGAGAAACTGGTAACACAGGGCACACAAGACGAAGACAAACAACACAAAAACAATCCAGAGAAACTGGTAACACATGGCACACAAGACGATGACAAACAAAACAAAAACATAACACAATATGTGTTGGACACCACTATATACAAACAAATATAAATAATTATGTCTTTCAAATTTGTCGAGAAATCTTGTTGCAGATGTACGAAATAGCTCATAGATTCTACAGTTAGGTAGGCAATGGAATTTCTTGTTATTCTGGACTACCCGTGTTACCTTAGTCCCCCAGTAATTAGTGGGGTTGGTTCGTCTTGTTCAATATTTAGTTTTTAGTGTAGTGTTTTGTGAATAGTTGTTTTTCTGATCATCTATTTTCTATTTTCAATGGTATTGCGATTTACAGCTTCTAATTAACCCCTTGATATCGATTTTCATAAAGCACTGCGTTGACTACTATTATACCTATTTTGTCCCAGTATTGTTAAACATGATGTTATAGTGACAACTGGAACTTTTTAACCATAATAGAAGCGGAAGGTTTGGCGCCGTAAAATATGATTCAACCCACCATTTCTTTGGAAATGCCTGCGGGTTTCCCAGTTTTCCGGTTGTTGCCTGATTTTGTCTGTTTGTTGATTTGAGTTTTGTCTTTCCCTTTGGAAGATTGCTCAATGTTTGGTGATTTTGTTATTACCCTTATATTTTAATACCTTTCTTCATAAAAATAGCCTTTTATTATACCTCATATATTAATTACCACAAATAGATTAATTTGATTGGACAACATCAGAACGCGTGATCACATAGGACAAAAATCATATTCCGTGAAATAAATATCATATTCCACCACTTCGGAAGTCTCGCGGGTTTTCCCGCCAGAGTTATCGTTCTTTGAAAGGAAAACGTCAGAGGCACTCGGAACGCATCATTTGCAGGCAACCGTTACAATGTGGATTTAAAATATCTGACACAACGTTCTAATGGACTTATATATGTATGCAAGCAGTATTTTACATATTTATGTGTTTTCTTGGTTTCATTCGGTATAATAAATTATTTATAGCATGCGGGTACAGGAAATATGAAAATGTATTCACACACGAGTATCATATTCAGTGGGGTTCGCGTTGCTCGATCGTTAGTTTTCTGTGTAGTGTTATGTAGGAGATCGTTACGTAGGAGATTGTGTTGTCTGTCCTTCTTCGATTTACGGATTCTGATTAACCTTAGGCATCTTCAAACTCTTCTTGAATAAATTGAAGACTAAACTCAAAATCATACAAAGACAGTAAAGTAACATTCGGCTTTAATTAAAAGTACAGAAAGACATTATTTTGATATTGCGAAGTATGTGCATGACAGATTGATGAGGGGGCCGTAGTGGTCGTAATTGTATGGTAGTTGGATTTACAATTACATATGCAATCAGTGGCTATCACCACTAACGTTGTGAGTTTGAATCCCGCTCATAGCGAGATGTACTCGATACAACATTAAGTGATAAAGTTTGTCAGTGACTTGCGACAGGTCGGTGGTTTTCTCCGGGTACTCCAGTTTCCTCCACCAATAAAACTGACCGCCACGATATAACTGAAACATTGTTGAAAGTGGTGCTAAACACCATAACCCTAACCAAGATTGATGCTCAGGATCATGAGAAATGTCATGATTTTTCAACTCCTAGTAACATTGTATTTTTAAGCTTAGGTTCCACACTTGCACCAGTTTAAAACATGTTTAGTGTCAAAATTACTTCAATCTGGGTAATATAGCTCAGTTTGTTCTATCAAGTCACGGTGATGAGGATAAATACGTTGTCTTTATATAGATTGAATTGCCTAGTTATACTATACTAGTACAACAATCATTAGTCACTTTATTTCAGCTTGTTTTGCCATTGCTTTGTAACGACATAAAGATATCAGATACACGTATAATTGAATTGAGGAAGTTAAAGATTTATCTAGGTCTGTTGTTATTAGTCATTTGACGGGAATTTGGTTGTCAAAGAGATGCAATAATAGATTTGGAAATTCTTATATGCTAACATGGCCCTTGGGGAGTTCTTCTTAAGGAGAGTTGCAATAGTACGTTTTGTTTATTCTAACGGAAAAGATTATAAATATTGTTATTATGCAAATCATTGCATAATTGTGGTTTAACTCTCTTTCGATACAGGATATATTCTGACGCCTATTTCTGGTAGCCATTTATACTTCAGCGTGACCTTGCTATGAATGTAATAATTTGTACACTCGATTGTTTACTTAGATGTAGTCTACCATTAGAACATATTATTATTCTAATAATGCTGTTGATTTCAAATGCATTTCGTAAGTGTTACAGAAATATCTAGGTAGGAGAGGATACCACGTAAGATATAATTCATAAGACGCTGCCATCTAAATACATCTATATATATAACGCTACAAATATTAAAAGGGGTTTGATTTCCAGATAACATTTTTAAGGGTTAGAGTTATGATGTTTAACGCCACTTTCAGCAATATTTCAGTTATATCGTGGCGATCAGTTTTATTGGAGGAGAAAACCGGAGTACCCGGTGAAAACCGGAGTACCAGGAGAAAACCGGAGTACCAGGAGAAAACCGGAGTACCCGGAGAAAACCGGAGTACCAGGAGAAAACCGGAAGTACCCGGTGAAAACCGGAGTACCAGGAGAAAACCGGAGTACCAGGAGAAAAGGAGTACCAGGAGAAAACCGGAGTACCAGGAGAAAACCGGAGTACCCGGTGAAAACCGTCTAGATATCTAATCTACTGCGCACGGTACGTTTCTGGAATAACCTTTATCATGTAATCTCATAAATAAAAAAAAACCCGGAAACCCAAATAATTTTAAACCTTGGGAGCAAGTAAATCAAAGGCCAAAACAGGAGAGCCAAAATGGACACGTATGTCTGAGTGAGAAGAGCCAATCATACAGCATATTCCTAAATAAATGCCCATTTGTATTCTAAACGTCACAAAACATTCAAGTTTCGGTTTTATATTCATACTCCAAAATCATCCAATCAGAAGACCGAAATTAGATTTAAAAAAAATAGTAACAATCTCTTAAACATTGAGTCTGGTATATTCCTGTTGAAAATAAATTGGAGGTATCAGTACGAGATATGAATTGAAAATCATTAAAAATACCAATCAACCAATGATAATTCGTTATTTGCATATGGTGGTCATTATAAATTGTTCCGACTGTGAGAAGGTTTAGTTTTCTAAAAAAATAAACCGAAAATTATCGGAATCCGTGATAATAACTGTAAGATAAATTGATGAATGGTTGGAATTAGAGCTTGAAAGATTACATTATTGACCTATTCTTTTGAACGAATTTGGTTTTTTTTTTGTTAAACAGAATCTTGTAATAGTTTAGGCAAGTATACGAGGGAGCGTAGACACCGATTACATATAACCGAGTGAACAGCATTATGGGTGTTATTTGTTTTTGTTATTATTTTTTTTTTTTAGGACAACCTTTGACAGATTATTGCAATATTTCTACGCACACTTATCAACATTTTACTTTACTACTTTGATAAAAATAGTAACACTACGCTTTAAAATATTCCCAGTTTGTTATATTCATAATTGATATAGGCATTGTAATTTATAGACATTCAAGAAAGAAAAGAAAACAAGAGAAAAAACAAAGACTTACCCTCTCAGTGATTCTGTGTTTCATCCGAATCACTTAAGATAAGACCATAGCATATTACTCTTTGTAGATAAATATGCACTGTTTTATGTGACTGTTTTATAGCGCTCAGTCTAACAGAAAATACTAAAGTTAAATTATGAAGTATGATTTGAACAATACCAGACATTATCCCTAGGGAACAATACAGACTGGTTCTTGCTGTTTTACATAATGTCACAGATAAATAGACTTTAATTAAAGATGTCACTGGTAACCTCCCGTCTTCAGTCAAACTATTAACTGTTGCTAAGACTGGACATTAATGTGATATTTACTCATCCAGGGATTACCAGTTTGTTTCCAAGATAATTTTTTTTATTTATACAGGACATTCAAGGATTGGTGTATGTATTTTGCAAAATCAAAATAAAATTGGGTGACAAATAAAAATTGATCAAGTGCAATGACACATTTAAATTTGTCTTATTTTATTATTTATTTTTATTTATTTTCATTTTATTGATTTTTATTTGTTTTTATTTATTTTTTATTTGTTAATATTTTACTTTTTATTCATTTATTTTTAGTTATTTTTTTATTTATAACTAAAGATCACGTTATTATGGATCGCTATATTTCTGTGCCGTAATAAAAAGGCTGTATACTTTGCATAAATCTCAGAACTCTTTTATCCTACATAACCAATTGAAGTACATAACCCAACAGAGAATAGCATGCATTTATGTTTATTGAATCTAACAGCCACTATATTCTCATAAATTTATTTTTACCAAAGATAAAGCGTAATACAATAAACAAGTCATCATATTATCATGGCCTTAAGTTCTCTAATAGCAAATGTTTTCCATTTATTGCATCGTCGTTGTGGAAAGAAACTTTTAAGAAAAGTTTGAAGATACCAAAGAGGTAATCAGAAGTCGTAAATTGAAAGACAGACAATACAAAGGTCAAAAGAAAAAACTAAAAGGACAAACAATAATCTACAAAACACTTCTAACAAAAACTAAGAATAGTTTGAAGATACCAAAGGGGTAATCAGAAGCCGTAAATCTAAGATACCAAAGGGGTAATCAGAAGCCGTAAATCTAAGATACCAAAGGGGTAATCAGAAGCCGTAAATCTAAGATACCAAAGGGGTAATCAGAAGCCGTAAATCAAAGAAGGACAGACAACACAATAAACAGTGATGGTCAACAATTCCACCAATATCAATAAAACGAACAATCACCTCTCATCTGAACTCATTGCCATATGACGTTGGATGTACAGGTCCTGACTTTGGGAAAAACACAAATATGTGGCGGATCCAACTTATTTTTCTTATGTAACCTGCTTTGTTTCTTCGAAGTACTTAAGAAAAACCCCCTCCCCTTTTTAATTGAAGCAACTTTATCCCACGTGAATTAGTTTTCCGATTCATTGGTGTATTACACGTAAGTGTGATACAGTATTACTTGTATCATATTAAGTTCAGTTAGGCTCATAAGTTCACTAGTTTAACCCAGCCACTTTTTAAATAGATGCCTGTACCTCGCAGTCATGTGTATATATATAAAATTGCTGAGTTAGATTGCTGTCAAATTATAATATAAAGTATATATGTACCATCTACACACACTTAGACACATGTCTTATGTCTATCTCTAGATTGTCCTTACGCGACAAGGTAACACTTCGACTATTGAGGGGCCCGGGTGGCTCAATGAGTTAGGTCGCTGGATCTAACAACTCATACAAGCCTATCTCCAATACGGCGTGGGTTCGCGCCCGGCTTTGTAAATTACAAAAAAGGGTGCACTCGACTCGCAACCGCAAGTGATAAAGTTTACCAGTTGCTTGCCCATGGTCGGTGGTTCTCTCCGGGTACTCCGGCTTCCTCCACCACTAAAACTGGTCGCCATGATATAGCTGAAATATTGTTGAAAGTGGCGTTAAACACCAAAAATCAAATCAAATCAAATCAATCGACTATTGAATCATTCCGACAGTGTATTGTCTTTGTGAGCAGACTTTGAAGGTGCACAGACTTACAATCCTTAGCATATATGAAGTATATAACCTCTATTATTTGTACAGAACAAGTCCAGTAACAAGTAGATATATATTATAGTATCGTTCGATGACTTCATCAGAAATCGTGTAAACAAGGTTAGGAGACAATAATCATAGTTGATTTTTATGGTATTTTTACTGCTTAATACATCTATATTGAAGACAGAGCGTGACATCTCTTTACTCCTGAACAGCAACAATTTGTAATAAAACATAATAAAAATAATGCTGGGTTGTATCAAGATTGATGGCTTTATTAAATTTCCTTTGCCGTCTAATAATCTTTAACTTTGGGAGACAGATAACACAAACATGAATACATTTTCTACGTGCTTGAAAAGTGACTCTTGGGAGTCTCCATCATGGCAGTTGGAATTTGTCTGGCGAAGACAAAATTCTGAGTGTTTATGTCAAGTAGAACTGAGTACCAATTCTCTTTGCATGTTCCATCATAAATTGTATTTTTCATTACTGCACATTCTATATTCAAGTATAAATGAATTTTACTGCATCTGTGTTGTAATGGCTAACGTGTTTACTCCGAGTGCAATATGACGTGGGTGGGAGCTGCTGTCGGGTCAAAAGAAAGACTACAAAACTGATATTTGCTTTTCTCCTCTCAACACACAGCTTTAAGGAGAAAGAGCAAAATTGTGATGTTTTTACACTTGAATTATTTGGGTTTCAAATCTGTTGACTTTGGGTATGAGAATTATTCCAGATACGGGTCGAACGCATTAAAATAGATATTTAATGTTTTTTAACTAACCACCAATAAATGAGGTTTTTTAGCATACATTTAGGCAATACATTTATGATATATTAGTTTAAAATAGTGGTTTATTGATTGATTAACCTAACGTGCACTTTATTTCAGCTCTGATATTACGAGTTTACAATCAAGCATGTAGATGGAAATGTGATGTTGGGATGGGTCTAAGGCGCTGACAGGGATGGCTCGATGAGCGTCGGAATGGGTGGTGTAATCTTGCGAAACTCTTACTTGAACTGAGATTGTGCCTCTCGGGTACTACAATCTCATTTCGTCGAATAAGTTAATTGATGTCGTTCAAGAAGAGTTTGAAGATACCAATGCGGTAATCAGAATCCGTAAATCGAAGAAGGACATACAATACAATGGCCAAAAGAAAAAAAGGATAAAAAGACAAACAACGATCTACAAAACACTACATAGAAGACTAGCGAGCGAGCAACATGAACTCCAATAAAGGGGTCCTGCTCCATTAGTGCACACGTTGTGTTTCTATAGTAATAAACACGGAGGTACGTCATGAATGAGAATACAATGCTTTCAAAAATGATTAACTGTAGAAGTTTATAGAAACATATTAATTGAACCGAACGGTCTCAACGTACTTATTCGACGAACTCGACAAAAAAATGCCATAAGAGCTACGGTTCCGGAACTAGCCATAATCCTACTATAATAGGAAATCAGATAAAATGTAAAATAATACCCTTAAATGAATTAAATAAGCATTGATAATGATAATTCATTACAAACTGAACATTTCTTACGCACAGAATTTATCCCAAACAATGTAGTTTCAAGTATATAATAAATTCACAACAAATTCGTGTTACCTGGAATGATAAATATTAGGATTATCATTCATTTAAGACTTAATGATGGATCGCATTTAAAACATGGACGTTTTAATTCTCATTTCCGTAAAAAAATATGCTGGATTTTTTTTTCTTCAGCTTAAAAAAACGTTTTAGTCATGGAAATGTTCACATGTCAGTGGACAATTTGCTTAATTTTGGATGGAACTTACGTAATATCGGTAATGCCTTAGGTAAGAGTGGCTTCTCAAGAGCCACATTGTATGTTGACCCGTGTGTTGTCCGGCGATCCAAACTGTATGTAAGTATGGATATACTTATTATACAAAGATGTAAGTACACATACTTGTATCCGAGAACCTGTAATTAATCATTCATTATTGTACGTAATATTTTGCAACTTATATTATATATATGTCATGAATTAATTCATAAAATGTAGATACAGTAACTCTTTTGGTAATAACAAAGTGTTTGAACAAAGATGTTCGGATGTTTTTAAATCATTTCTAAGCTGGCAAATTTGATAAGAGTGGTGGTCTTTGGAGGCCCAAAATAAACTGTTTAGAATTGTCCATTAGTCGAATGTTACAAAGCACAGCTTGTTAAGATCTGATCGTTGGTGCCCTGTTACAAGGCAGTAGTTGGCTAGAGTTGGTCGCTGGTGGCCTGTTACAAGGCAGCAGTTGGTTTCATGTGTTTCCCCGACACTATTCACTAATTAACTACCCTTTTACACAATAATAAATAAATGGATGATGCTCTAATACAGTTGACGTGACGCTAAACAACAATAAATCAATCATACTCAAGGATATTATAAACGTAAGTATAAAGCATTATTTTGGAATATTCAGACAGAACAATTGTATTCATGTAACTAGGCATAATTCACGCAACATGATATTTATTATTTGTTGTCATTTCCTTGTAAGAATTCATAATATATATAATACATATAAGAGGCGGACCATTATCTTTTAAGGAGGTTATT
>MJUT01028098.1:317111-328340 GCA_002080005.1 Gigantidas platifrons | reverse complement strand
TTTTTTTCGATAAGCATTATTATGTTTGATCACCATTTTCACAAAGAAGTACAAGTATGTACCCTTGTCCATCGATCTGCACGTCCATACGACCATGCACCCTAGGTTTTGGTTAACTTATGGATATACGTCAGGATCTTGAATATAATAAATGGTATAGTCACGATAGTACATTAATGATATTTTGTATTGGATAATGCCTGATATTGTCCTTGATATGTCATTGTTGCCTCCGTGTTACCCTTAAGCACTGCGGCTAATTATGTAGGAATAGGTTCAATTTTCATTTACTAGATAGGTATGATTAAGCAATGAATTTGGATAAAAAAACACAACAGTATTTACTAATGGTTAGGTCACTGTTAACTGAGAGTTCCAATAAAATGCTGTGTCTTTAAGACTAGACATCAGCTACTAGATATAGCTTAGCAATCATATGCGGGCATTATGATTCCCCGATAGTACATATCTTTTGGCCATTGTGTTGTCTGTTTTCCCCCACTATAAGATATTGTATATCGGGTATTATTAATTTAATGAAAAAAAATATCTGAACCTCTAGCCATACAGTGATTTCAGAGGTTTTCATGATTTATTATACGCCCGCTCGATGAGAGTCGGTGAATACATAGGGATCCTCATGTCTGTTCGTCCGTTCGTCTGTTCGTCCGTCAAACTTTTGGTTTCCGGATAATAATTAAAGTACTGCTCAACCATATCTTTTCAAACTTTCACACATTGCTGTGTACCATAAAATACAGGTCAAGTTTGATTACGGTGTATTTCACATTTACAGTTCATGAGTTATGGCCCTTTTTCTCTTAGAAAATAGAAACTTTTTAGGTTTCCGGATGATATTCAAAGTTTGGCTCAACCAAATCTTTTGAAACTTTAACAGAGTGCTGTGGACCATTAAATACAGGTTAAGTTCGATTACTGTATATTTACATTTACCGTTCCTGAGTTATGGCTCTTTTTCTCTTAGAAAATAGGGACTTTTTAGGTTTCCGAATGATATTTTGAGTACCGCTGAACCAAATCTTTTCAAACTTTAACACAATGCTGTATACCATAAGATACAGGTTAAGTATGATTATGGTGTATTTTACATTTTCCGTGCATAAGTTATGGCCCTTTTTCTCTTAGAAAATTGGGACTTTCTAGGTTTCCGGATGATATTTAAGGTACTACTTAACCAAATCTTTTCAAACTTTAACACAATGCAATGTACCATAAAATACAGATTAATTTCAATTAATGTATGGTGAAATTGCCATTTACCGTTCATGAATTATAGCCCATTTTCTCTTAAAAGATAGGGCTTTAAGGGTTTCTGGATGACAATTTGGAATGCGGGGGTATCTGTGATCACCAGATCAACTTTCTTTAGTTTTATTATTATAGTATTCTAGTTTTTTAAGGTATGCAGGTAAAATAAAATTAAGAAGATTTGACATCTCAAGGTCTATGTTAATTTGTCATTTTGGGGTTAATTGGGTGAGGGGTTTTTCAGTTAGAAGGGCATCCGTTTCCATGGATTCATTTTAAATTTTGTATTATTCAACATGGATTATATCCTATCCTACGGCTGTAGCACTGCTTTACCATGTTGTGCAGTTGACTGGGTTCCCTTGACATTCTATTTACTGAGAATATTTTCCTCTCTTGATTTAAAAAATAAAAAGATCAACATTCGGTTATAAAAAGAAAAAAAACAATTTACAGAACTCAGCATTGACGAGTTTCTGCGGTTGCTAGGGATAATATTTGGTTACTATGGACATTGTAAGGTTTTAGGAATTCTTATAATACATTGTATATACTGGTTAGTAAATGATAAGATGTCTCTGCTAAGGTGCTGTTGTAGAAATATTTTCTTTATTAAATGAAAGGTCCATGAGATCTACAGGCAAATACTGTGCATAGGGAAACCTGTTGCTATGGACGGGCCATAACTATGAATAAAAATATCAAAATGTATTTTTGGAATATGAAATGATATTTGTAGTGTGTATAGCTTGAAAAAAAAGTGTACCGCTTAGTCAAATATCAAGTCAAAATATCGTAGATGTCAAAATTCAACCTTTAATTGCAATAATATAGATTAATTTAATGTTTACAAAACCGTTGCTATGGTGACATAACTACGCAAAAATACTATATGCTACCATAGAGCATTGAATAACATTTGTAGGGTGTACATGCACATAATATAACATTTTGTCGAAAAGACTATACAAGATATGTAAAATAAAACAACCATATTTGAATTTCCAATGATTAATTGGACCCTCCTCCATTTACGTTGCTAAGCAACAAAGGACAAAGTGAAATCATCCAAAAATTTATTTGTCTTACCTTTCAATGATTGTGCTTAATATTATATCTATATAAACAGTTTCTGAGATTGGGCCAAAATCGGCCCTTATCATACCCACTCCTTTGTTTTGATTTTCGAAATTAGATTACTTATATTTTACTGCAGTCAATGCCATTTTAAAAACAAATTGTTCCTTTCTTCTCTCAAATGTCTCCTACAACTGTTAAAAATTCACTTTAAAACATGCACACAAATTTCTCATAGTCGACGATTTATAGGCAAAGGGTACGTCAATTTGGCAACTAAAAACCGCGGATCAAGTTGAAAGAATGACACTCGGAACGCCGGCTTTGGCCACTAGGAACAAACAGAGTATCATTCCCAATACGATATAATATGTCGATTAATACCATAATTTCACTAAAAATAAAACAATTATATATATAATAAGTTAAAGACCATATATTTATTATACACCTGTTTTTGTAAATGAGAAAGTATTGTACTGTTGAAGTGAAACAGAAGTTCATTGCATTATCTAAAGTTGGGAGAGGTGATATTACGTTTATGCCATTCGTTCGTCCGTCCTTGTTAACCTTTGATTATGTTCCATACCCACACAACTACAAATCATAGAGTGATGACATCTGGATTAAGGATACAACGTACTAAAAATGATAATTTGGCTTAATTCAACCTATAATTGAATCTGGTTGAATTTTGCGTTTCATTATCAAAATACACGCACTTTTTCCTGTTCATATTTTGGTGACATCAAATATTTTTGTTCCCGTTTTGCTTTAGCCTATTAGTTTTTCCTACATTACAATGACATATTCACATAATATGCAGTCGGGAAAACCACCATGAAACAAAATATTTCTAGATATGTAGCACTCCCTAATACCTTTCAGTCCGTGGTGTTACCAACATAAAATTATTCTTTTTAGGAAAATGAAAAATAATTTGTATGTAAAAAGTGGTTACATACATAATATACAGGGAAATTATGCATAAGGTAAGATATTTTCTTTGGAGCACTAGTTTTTTTTCACAATATTTGGATATGTAGTTGTGGAATTCCATTTAAGCTGCATTATGAAACAAACAAGTTTGCATAATTGTATTTTGTTTCACTTTATATAAAGAAAATATGTCTTGTACATAGTTATCAAAGTCAACTTTATTCAATTATAATATAATTTACTTCAATTATGTCATTTCTCCTTTTTATGAAACAATTTACATGAGGTAACACAATTGACAAGAGGTAACACCACAGATGACAAAGTAACACCAGGGACATCTTCATGAATGTAAACATTTAATTCAAGAAAAAAACACAACTATCAACCTATATGTGTTGTTTTCTTATTGTTTTCAGTACAATATTCAGTTTTTCAACATATTGGTTTAATGCATGAGCAATATCAGTTTTGTCCATGGTGTTATGAAGATATGTCCATGGTGTTCTGAAGATATGTCCCTGGTGTTACCAGGTCTAAAAAGTATACTCCCACCAGCTTGTTAAACTATATCTTATACGTAAATGACGATGCTTGAACAATTTTTCTGCATAGGTTAAAGAGCATTATTATGTTCTGTATATTACTGTTTATGGAATAATGTGTTTATTCACAATTTTAATGCTAAATATCTGTGGTGTTGCACAATCTTTATGGTAACACCATTGACAGTAACACCACAGAAAACAGGTCAGTATTTTCATGATAAAAGGAAAATAATGTCTCCCCGACTATATTTTATATGTATATCCTGTGAAGAATACCAAATGCAATGTATTGTGTATTTTTACATTTTGTTCAATTCTAACAAAAAGAAGTAGTGAGAAGTACCATAGATAAAATTTATATACTATGCCAATCGCACGTACATTTTCAGCTCTATATTAGTTTATGGATCACTTTTGTTTGTGTCGTCTGTACATGTCATGAAACAGGAAATAAACAACTAGATAAACTATTTTTGCTTCAAATATGACAAGACAGATAACTCTTACCAGCCTTAATAGGAAGGGTAACACCACAGACATGAAAATCTATAACAGCAGGTTTTTGCTAATTTTCTTTTTAAATTTCAACATATATCAAGCAAAAATAATGTTGTTCTATTAGAGTTTTAGAAATAGTTCAAAAATAATATAAAGATTGAATAAAATCATTACATCTGAATAGTACAAATGACCAAAAGTAAGTCATTCTGGAAAAAATAACACATAACAGCAAGGAAAAACAGGTCTTTGTGTAGCAAGTATAAATTCTCAGCTGGACCAATCTGGATTTAGATGGTAAAACTATAGAGAGCTGATGTGCCTTCATGCATAACAATCAGCTTGGTTGATATTTATCTTTTAATTGCGTAATAACAGAAAAGTGCGTGTTTTTTTATAATGACCCATACAAGCTGCTACAAGTGATATAGTGATTATCAATCATCTTCGTTAGTAAAGATCCGTAGTTCACCTGAACCTACATTTTCTGCATTGACACCTTATAACATTGGCTTAAAGGACCATATCTGAGCAATTACAAGTGAAAAAGGGCATGATTATATTTGATCTATGAATATATATGTGCAACATGTGAAGATTCGTTACAAAAGTAGCTAATCTTGACCTCCATTTACAGTTTTCAATATGTCAAATGAGATCAACGGGTAAAGAGTTAAGTGTCGTGCACGACAACTCATTGTCTGTAAATTATATAGAAATAGGGAAGTTAACACAATGTTGTGTGAATCAGATGTGGATTCAGAAGACCTCTAAAGATCTGATAGAGTACATACAATCTAGGTCCCCCTCCTCCTGCAATAGTATTAAAACATTTGACCTCTCTACCCTCTACACATGTATTCCCCACTCTCAGCTGAAAAACAGTTTAAGGGAGTTGGTCCAACTTTGTTTCATAAAAAAGAATGGCCAACGTAGATACAAAGACCTTGTGCTAGGAAGGGACAAATCATCAACATGCTCGTGTTTGGTTTGATTGACAACATATTTGTTATGTTTGGTGGACGTGTTTTTTGAACAAATGGGTACAAACTGTGCTCCTCTTTCCGCCGACTTGTTCCTTTATTCGTATGAGGCAGACTTCTTCTTCTTCCAATAAAGTTCATGTTTCACTCACCACAACTATTTCTGGTTTTCGGGTATCAATGACTTTCCATATCATCTCATTTTTGCTTTTGATACTTGTGTTGACTATAATTGTTGTAAGTTTATTTGCTGGTTTTGATACATTTTTCTCACTCTTGTTCCTACCTGATTTAACTGGAGTTGATGTACACTGGTGAATCAGGTGGATTAATTTGATCATCAGACAGTGCTGAGCAATAGAACTGTTGACCGTTGATGGGGTTGTCATGCACATTACTGTGTGTTGAATTTAGCGATCAGCATTTGGCATATGTATCCATGATATGTTTGATTTTGATAGTATGTTGTATGTGTTGTTCACCGTGATGATACAGCTTGTGTGGTACCCACAGTGATAATCGTCACATTGGATTCCTGCCTGATCATCTAGAACTTCTTTACCACAGACAAAACAGGGGTATTCTAGGTTGGCCTGTGGGCCTGGGTTTGGGTGACAATCAGCGATGAGAAATTTGCGTGCATGTTTTAAAGTGAATTTTTAACAGAAGTTGTAGGAGGTATTTGGGAAGAGAAAGGGCCAATTTGTTTTTATAATGGCATTCACTACAGTAAAATATAAGTCATCTCGAAAATCAAAACAAATTTGAGAAAGGTCGATAAAACAATAGTGTTGCCGATTTACTATTAACTTTATCACAATGTAAATTTGACTGAATACTTTATTGTATGCACAGTTATTGTACGAAATTATTTCATTGCAAAATATTATTATGTCTAAGAAAAGAACGTTTACATATACCTACCCTGTTTGTTGATTTTGTATCGACCCCCGCGTTCTTAGTGCCAACTCCGGTTCCGTGTATCCGGATAACCGGCGTGATAGATGCCCTCCAAAAAAATTCATGTAAATAAATACAATGTGTATAAAATAAACTAAAAGCTGTGCCTACAATTGTGAAGGAGACTTTAGCTTTTAGTTGGTCGGGGGTGGGGGGGGGGGCACTAAAGTTAGAGCTGACATGAAAACCACAAAAAGGTAATTTTTTCAATTGATGCACACAGGCACTTGGGTCCAGGATTTTTTTCTTTCTTTTTTAAATTAAGATAAGTTATTTAGGGTGTATGTTTAATTTTAGAGCCCCCTGGCATGTTGGTATATAGAAAAATAATTTGGAAAATGTCAATATGGCCTAAAATACAAATGTAGTAATAAAACATACCAGGGGGCTCTAAAATTAAACATACACCTTAGATAACTTATTTTATTTTATTTTTTTATTTTAAAAATCCTGGACCCAAGTGCCTATGTTGATTCAGAGTAATAAGTTTGGAATTTGCACAACGTTTTACAGTCCGAAATAGAATGTGGCGTGCCTTTAATTGTCCAAGACCTTATGGTTCAATTTCAAATGATTTGGTTAATGTAAATTCAAAGTTATTGAACGGGATCCTGTGAAATTGGCTTGTTTGGATACATTTTTGTAACGGAAGATGATTTGAACTTGGCATGCATTATACATGTTATATGGTCTCAGAATTTGTGTATAATTTCTCACATTATCTTATTCAGTTGAATTTCAGTTATTAAACGGAAGACGAAATGTGGGAATGTCGTGTGCTACTGTCGTGCATACGCACGAACAGGTAAAGCTGAATGTCCCGCCACCTAGCTTTGATAGCATAAAATAAAAGTATCATTCGTCTAAAATATACGTCCAATATTTACATAAAGTAATTTACATTACACAGATTCACCGTTGCTTTAATATAGTGCAAACATCCATATGACCATTCAAAGAATTCATAACCCATTAAGAAACTGCTTTTCATTTTTTTCACTTTAATGACTGGTCGAATCTAAATTTCAATGTAAATGTAGAGAGTTAATCGGAGTTAATTAAATCGGACAAAGTGAACTGGGAAAACTGGAACAAAGAAATGAAGCAACATTTGATGACTGGTTAAAAGACGTTCCAAACCGTGAAAAGGAGCACATCGACAGCATATACGAGTCATTCTCAGATACATGTATAATAAATCAGTCGAGGGAAGAAATGGTACCTCAGAAAGAAATCAAAATGAGGAAACATAAGAAACCATGCTGGTGGAACAAAGAGGTAACTGAAGCTAAGAAACATCTAAATTATAGCAAAAAAACAGTATAGTATGAGAAGTACACCACAAAATAAGAAACGTTTTATAGATGCAGAAAACCAGTTGAAGAAAACCAAAGATAAAGTTCAGGAAGATTGGAATGATACTCTTATAAATGAATTCAACCATGCAAGGAACTCGAAGCAATTTTGGGAATCATTTAAGAAGCTCTCAAGACAAACAGAAGAAAAGTCAGTACTTCCACTAATAGTCAATGATAACGACCCAGTTTTTGATGATAAAGGAAAATCAGACATACTGAAGAGCGTATTCTTTGAAGGTTCGCATCTGAAAACAACAGTTTGACAAGGTGTTCCATGACCAGATTACAGCAGAATACAAACGATTTGTCACAGAAGCAGCTGACACAAATGTAGACTTAGCAGAGAGGATATAAATAGGTCTATCTCAGAAGACGAAGTAGATGGTGCAATCTATAAACTCAGAATAGGGACGTCACCTGGACCTGACTCGCAGTTTGCAGAATTCTTCAAAAATGCAGGGGAGAAGTTTATAGAAGCGATGACAGTCATGATGAACATCATATGGAGGAGAGAGGAAATTCCATTACCCTGGAAATTAACCAACATTAAGTTCCTACGAAAGGCTGGTAAAACAGATTATTACTCAACATCATCATACAGACCAATCAGCCTTACATGTATCATGTGTAAACTTATAGAAAGAATCATCCTGGAAAGAATGGTAGCATTCATCGAAGGAAACCGACTGATAGATGCAACACAAGAAGGCTTCAGAAAGAACCATTCCACTACCACTGCCTTGGTACGACTTTCACACTACCACTGCCTTGGTACGACTTTCACAAGCAATTATAGATGGAATCAACGACGGTGAAATGACAATTGACAATAGCATGGTTTGTTGACCTTGAGAAAGCACATGACTCTGTATGGAGAGAAGGACTCACGGTGCTGCTTCACAAACTAGGAATTAAGGGCAAAACCTGGACATGGATCAACAACTTTCTATCAGATAGAAAAGCAAGGTGTATTTTGAGAGAGTTTGAAGGAAAGGAATTTACTACCAGTATTGACTTGCCGCAGGGTTCAGTCATCTCCCCAACCCTGTTTAATATATATATTAAAGACATGATGGCAAACACAACCAGAAGTAACTGCAAATTCGCAGATGATGGGACACTATGGCACACAGGACCTAATATGCAGGATATCAAACCACAGTCACATGAAGTTTCGAAAATAAAAAAAGGAATTATTACCTGATTCACTGCGAGACTCTACCGCCATGGAGTCCGTTTCATAGAAAGTAGACACGAAATTGATGAAAAAGTTGTCGAATCGTCGAAGATAGAGGATGCTTGTAGGTTAAAACATTACCGATGCGTAAATAAACATGCCATGAGTCGACAGAGGCGGTTAAAGCACACCCCTTGGCACCGGCAATCGTCAGTTAATCATTGTTTACATGTTGATGCAAAAACCCCATTTCATAACGTCTCTTATTTATTATAGATGACCAAAATTTTTCGAAGTTTTTCTTAGTTTTTTTTTATTTTCGAAACTTCAAGTGACTGTGATCAAACTCAATATCAGTGGAGACATCAGGGAAGTACTGACTGGACCAGGAAATGGAGAATAAATGTTAGTGTGGATAAATCTGAGTTCTGCATTTTCTCCACAAAAAAGATCGCAGAAAGTGACAAAACGCTACTGGTAGATAACAGCACCTTCAAGTACAACAACAATCCAAAGATCCTTGGAGTCACAATGGACGAAAAACTTACCTTTGCTAGCCATATCAACCAAGTCGAAAGAAAATCCAGTGCAGCACTCAAAACAATAAGGGACATAAAAGGACTGGCCAGAATATCACGCTCTAGCTTGTACTGCAAATCTACAACAGCCTAGTAAGATCTATCGTAGAATATACAGGGGGCGATAGACCGGAGGAGCACTGTATATGCATGTCCTGTTTGGCAAATTACCAGCAGCGAACACATGAAGAGTCTGGAAGCAGTACAATGAACAGGCTTGGCACTATGTCTGGGTTTACCATTCTGTATCTGTATCTGGCTATATTCTGCCAACATAGGCACAACTCCTCTAGGAGTAGAATAATCCACCATATATCATAAACCACGAATATTAAAACTTTATACACGATCCTTTCCACCACCAATATATATATACACTGTTCAGTTCAAGCCACTTTTTAAAAGTCTAAAAATCTTTGGATACTACTCAGAGAAAATGTAAAAGTAGACCATATACGTTCAAAACTACCTATTCAAGTTAGTCCTTTTAATACAACACTTATTAATACCTAATGTCTCATATCTCTTCATATGCAGAGTATATAGCAGGGCTCTACAAGCAGATTCAATGGAAGTGCCTATAATTTCATCTATATGTTCAAAATGTCTCTTACATGCAAAATCTAAAAGCTGATAAGGGTTAGCTACAATTCTGGCTATATCTAAATTGTCATTCACATTAAGCAAAGCCACCAGTTTATTGCATATGTTTGTAATATCTACAAGCAATTGCTTCCTACTAATATGTAGTGCAATGCAATCAAGCAAAAAGTGTTCATTTACAGCAGGCAGAGAAGCTCTAGAAGTGGAAGCAAACATTCTACCTTTGAATTTGAGGCTAGAGGAGATCGCAATTCGAGAAATACCAAGGATAGTCAAAATCAATGCATGAACCTATAAAACAACAACTAGATCGATTCATGAATATGAAAGGTTAACACATCACCCTTTGGCAAAGCAGTAAACCAGGCCATTGATATGTACAAAACAACAAATGTAGACATTAAGATAGAGCCTGAGTATACATATCAACCAGGATGTAGTCTAATGTCAAAATCAGTCGACTGGGTAGCTCAAAGTCCAGGACCCAATATCAAGTGGAACTAAGCAAGGAAATTGTCGGCCAAATAGTAAACGAGTCCCCAGAATCGAGCATTGTCGCTTTCACAGATGGATCCTGCCTAGGAAATCCAGAACCATGTGGGGCGGGAGCAGCAATATTTCCAGTAGAGCAAGAACAAGTCAACCTTAAACGGCCTGTGGCACACAGAGGCTCCATTCTACTTGGGGAACTGGTAGCAATACTCATGGTTCTAGAATTCTGCATAACAAATGTGCTCAAATCTGCCTTCACAAACCTGAAAATACTGTCCGACAGCCAATCGGCAGTAGGAACTGTGTCCCACGATTGGAAATCATCAAATTACATCGATCTTATCAAGGACATTAAAAAACACATAGCTAGTTTGCTCAGAAATGGAATAGAAACAACGGTAGCATGGACACCGACAAACTAGCAAAGGAAGCTGCCCAAGAAGCCACCACGCTAAGCACCAGCTTCAACGTCATCACAATCAATGATGTAAAACAGGCAGCACAAAAAAAATACCAAACTGAAATGGCAAAGGAGATGGGACCTAAGTAGCCAGGGAAGACATCTACACAGCATAACACCAGTGATAGGATTGAGCAGATGTTCAGATAAGCCATCTAAGGAAATTACCATCATTATATCGGAACTCAGAACAGGCTACTCCCATTTGAACAAATATAGGTACAGTCTGGGACACTCATTCTCCACTGTGCACCTGTGGACAGGAGGAAACAACTTGCTTGTCCACA
>MJUT01028098.1:299544-312514 GCA_002080005.1 Gigantidas platifrons | reverse complement strand
AAGTAGACTACTCAGATAAAATGTAAAATGTAAAAGTAGACTACTCAGATAAAATGTAAAATGTAAAAGTAGACCATATACGTTCAAAACTACCTATTCAAGTTAGTCCTTTTAATACAACACTGATTAATACCTAATGTCTCATATCTCTTCATATGCAGAGTATATAGCAGGGCTCTACAAGCAGGTTCAATGGAAGTGCCTATAAGTTCATCTATATTTTCAAAATGCCTCTTACATGCAAAATCTAAAAGCTGATAAGGGTTAGCTACAATTCTTGCTATATCTAAATTGTCATTCACATCAAGCAAAGCTATCAGTTTATTGCATCTGTTTGTAATATCTATAAGCAATTGCTTCCTACTAATATGTAGTACAGTGCAATCAAGCAAAAAGTGTTCATTTACAGCAGGCAGAGAAGCTCTAGAAGTGGAAGCAAACATTCTACCTTTGGATTTGAGGCAAGAGGAGATCGCAATTCGAGAAATACCAAGGATAGTCAAAATCAATGCATGAACCTATACAACAACAACTAGATCGGTTCATGAATATGAAAGGTTAACATCACCCTTTGGCAAAGCAGTAAACCAGGCCATTGATATGTACAAAACAATAAATGTAGACATTAAGATAGAACCTGAGTATACATATCAACCAGGATGTAGTCTAATGTCAAAATCAGTCCCACAGTACTGGAGCAGACCGGGTAGCTCAAAGTCCAGTACCCAAGATCAAGTGGAACTAAGCAAGGAAATTGTCGGCCAAATAGTAAACGAGTCCCCAGAATCGAGCATTATCGCTTTCACAGATGGATCCCGCCTAGGAAATCCAGGACCATGTGGGGCGGGAGCAGCAATATTTCCAGGAGAGCAAGAACAAGTCAACCTTAAACGGCATGTGGCACATAGAGGCTCCATTCTACTTGGGGAACTGGTAGCAATACTCATGGTTCAAGAATTCAACAAATGTGCTCAAATCTGCCTTCAGAAACCTGAAAATACTGTCCGACTGCCAATCGGCAGTAGAAATTGTGTCCCACGATTGGAAATCATCAAATTGCATCGATTTTATCAGGGACATTAAAGAACACATAGCTAATTTGCTCAGAAATGGAATAGAAACAACGGTAGCATGGACATCTGGCCACGCTGATATAGCAGGAAATGAGCAAGCAGACAAACTAGCAAAGGAAGCTGCCCAAGAAGCCATCACGCTAAGCACCAGCTTCAACATCATCACAATCAATGATGTAAAACAGGCAGCACAAGAAAAATCCCAAACTGAAATGGCAAAGGAGATGGTACCTAAGTAGCCAGGGAAGACATCTACACAGCATAACACCAGTGATAGGATTGAGCAGATGTTCAGATAAGCCATCTAAGGAAATTACCATCATTATATCGGAACTCAGAACCGGCTACTCCCATTTGAACAAATATAGGTACAGTCTGGGATACTCTCATTCACCACTGTGCACCTGTGGACAAGAGGAAACAACTTGCTTGTCCACAGTATGACATCCAGAGGGAATTCATGCATCACAATCTACAACAGCTAGGAATACATCAGCTGACACCAGAAGTTCTATCAACGAACAAGCCAGCGGCTGAATTGTACAACATGCTAGAAATTCTTGGAATTTTCATGAAGACATCGGGCGTTTCCAGTTTTTAGAGGACCCCAATCCTTAATCCTGATCATGTGCAGTCAATCAATAGTACAATGGAGTAAATACCGCGAGTGATCTATACATTGAGGACATTGTTCACATTAGAGACTAGTTGTGTCATTTGTGACCTAGGATCAGGATTCTAAATGAATAGAGTAAATTAATTCGACATCATCAACTCCCAACTAAGGATATTAATTGATCTATATCTCATAGATAAACAATTAGCAGATATAACCAAAGAATGTGTCCTCATGCAATACCACCAGGAGTGGCACTAGGTGGTTTCCGTTCTAAATTATATTAGATAGGTTCGAACTTATCCCAAGATGGCCACCGTTACTAAAATTCGAATATTCTTAAATGGGCCAATGCAGCTTAATTTGAAACCAGAATAAGCTCAAATTTTAACTGTAATATAGTAAGGTGCTATCACACATTTTCCTTTTTTTCTGGTCAAGTTTACACTCTTCCTGAATTTTGCTGATCACACCACTACTGCCGAACAATTAAAAAATAAAGTAGCAGGTGCTGAATTTTATGTCCTGTAGAAAGCTATGTGTAAGATCACTTGTTTTCTATCAGTGGTACATGTATTAAGGAAAGTATGACAACCGCCATTGACACAAGATGCCGGATTGTGATCCATATATGTATGTCAATTCTGCTATGGGACAAAAAAAAATTGCCTTTCATTTAAAGTGCGCCATCTAATTATGAGCAATTGACAACAACACTGTTAGCATTTCAAGTTTTATTGTAACTGAAAACAAAAAATACATGCAATTAGGAATGTAGTACGCCCTGAGTTAAATAAAAATACAAGCAAAAACATTATCTTTAATAGTCATAACAGAAGAATAGAAACAAATGTTACATCCCAGTAAGTTAAACCTCTGTTTAAAACGAAACAAAATCTAACGACAATGTAATGAACTTTCCTAAATAACCTGTGATGTTCATTTTGACACATGATCAAGAATATAAAAAGGAAGAAAAGGCAATATCTCATAGATTATATTTGATTAAAATTACCTCTTATTTTACTCTATGCTCACCCCCCCTCCCCCCACCTAACATCTGACAGAACCCAATTAGAGCCCAGTATCAAGATGAACTCATGTTTAACTAATAAAAACTCTGCTGGCAAAATGTTGACATTGCATTTCATGCTTTTTTTTGGGGGTTATTCGGCACAAACTTTCACATTTTCTCCTTTTTGGTTCTCTTGTTTTAAAATACTTTGTATCAATGTCTTAAAATATGACAAAAATATTTTGCATGAACCTAAATTTACGGCAAAATAATTGGCTTTTTGGACCCTTCTTCAATTATCAGTTATTTTAATATGAAAAACATCATATTAAATATGACCAAATTTGTTTTGTTTAATTATATATGAATAAGAACCTGGAAACCAAATATTATATGTATCACACACTCACTAATGATAATGGCGTGACAATTTTATTTATTACATATCAAATGTTTGCAGTAGTACAAAAAAAATAATTTAAATATCAACATACATTCAATCAAATATTGACACACCCAAAAAACATTTATACTAACTAGCATCCTTTTTAAATCTATGGAAGGAATATACTATCTTTTCATACTTGCTTTTTACCTCTTACCACTTAATAAAGTGTACAAATACAATGTGGCTTAGGCTTATGGTGTTTAACACCACTTTCAACAATATTTCAGTTATATCGTGGCAGAAAATACCATGTGAAGAAAAGTTCAAATAGCGCAAATGAAAAAAATAAAATAAAAAATATCACTATTTCATTAATATTATAATACTTTTCTTCTTCCTTTTATTAAAAGGGTTATGGTGTTTAATACCACTTTATAACAATATTTTAGTTCTATCGTGACGGTCAATTTTATTGGTGAAGGAAACCGGGGTACCCAGTGAAAACCACCGACCTGCCACAATTCACAATAATATTATCAAAGTGTTGTGTTTTTCTATTGGCATATATTTTAGTTACAGAAATGACACACTGTATGTTAATTTCTTATAACATGGTTAATTAAATGTAAAACCTTTTACATGGTAATATAGTAATTATACACTCAATAATTCATATTTTTCATTATAAATGAGAAATTCAAATGAGGAGATATTGAGTAATTAATATCAGAAGGTGCTATATTAAAAAAATGTTTTTGAATAAATAGTTTGCCATAATTGTCTGCCATTTCTTTTTGTATTGCACACTAATAAATCATGGTATTTTGTACTACACATATGGTAGCGAGAAACATCTTTATTAGAAATTCAATGCATCGGTAGTATGTATTTTTTGTAAACATGTATTTAAAAATGAATTATTGTAGAATTGACGATTTGTTGTCTCCAGAGTGATGTTGAAATTCATTTTGTGTACATCTTTTATACCTCTTTTTTCAAATGCCATATAAAGCTTAGTTAAATATTGTACTTGTAGCATGGTTGCCAGATGTAAAAAAAAAATTAATGAAAATGAAAAAGAAGAAGAAAAAAAATCTCCATGGAATCAGATCTTTCCTATTTATGGTCAAATTATTGTAAAAAACTAAACAAGAAATATAAAGAAAAAAATGTGTATCTAAGTATATATGTATATAAAAAAAAATGAGACATGTAAATAAATAAAAGATAAAATAAAATAAACAGAAGTGAATGAAAGCTACATAGAAAAATAAGAACATAAATCCATTTACAAGAAAAGAAAATTTTGTAGATTGCATATTAATGGCATATGACATAAACCAGGGGTACCATCAAGGTCCTAATTATTTACCTCATTAGGTAATTAGCATTGTACAACCTTTGCTACATGGTCGAACATTATTTGTAAACATGTCATTAGAGGATTGTCTTGTTGGAAGTTACTACAGTCAAACCTATTAAACAGTTACCTGTATCAAAAGGTCACCTGTCATAGAAAAGTTCATATGAATTGAACCTTTTTTAAGAGGTTAACTGTCTTAAAAGAACACTTTTGCTTTGTCCCAAAGGTGACCTCTTAAGACAGGTTTGACTGTATAATATATTTATAGTATAACTACTCTAGGATTCTGAATATCAACAATAAATCAACAGTAACATAACAACACAGTAACTCATGAATGAGCTTTGTTCGGTTACAAGTGATTTTTGGGAATGGAAGAGAAGTTATACTTTTTACTACATAGATTTTACACCTTTACTTGTGATCATAAAATGTTTAAAATGGAATTTGTTTTTCATTGTCGGTTGCTCAATGATATTTTCGATTGTGACGTTGGTACGTGTATCGTGACATCATGAAGTGAAATTAATGGTTTTATTTCACTGGGTGAAATACCGGTGTTTATTTCACTTGAAAATCTCTGAATTGTATATATATTTCAATGTAGAATGAAAATTTGGTTCAACGTCATTTCAATGAAGAATGAAACTTGGTTTTAAGCATGAAGAATGAAAACTTGGTTTTAAGCATGAAGAATGAAAACTTGGTTTAAGTTCAATGTAAATGGTTTTTGTCTTAACTGACTTTTAACACATGAAAATATCATATCTATCTTTTCATAATGTAATTAACATGATACAAGATGTCGACAACTTGTTGGAAATGTATCCATGGCAAATGAAGACAATTATACTGATTGCAAAAATAATATCAGATCTCAACAGAGTAACATTGCACATTGACCACTTAAAGCCATCACAGTAAACTTGGCACTTGAGCAGTGATGTTTAAGGCCAGCACTAGCACTGGAAGTTTGGAGTTCCTGTTTATACTGCTATAAAGTGTTCATCCAGTATCTTCCTCTACCCAGGCAACAATTTGTCCCTCCCAGCCAGGCACTTTATCATCATCACTCATTACCTTAAGAAAATGAAGGAAATGTTTTATTAAATTTTATTTAATTACACTGAGTTTCTATATGACGAAATTAAAATACAAGTCCATACAATGTGTGTTAATAATTGAAAAATACATTTCAAACAGTTGTAAGCAGTCTTATATTATCTGCATTTGGTGTATTATCTGCACCCCTTTTTGCTCCCTAAATCTCGAGGGAGAAAAATCTAGTTCAGGTATATAATTTGCAGAACATATCACAGTATATAATCCACACCCACATACCCAAAAATCCCTTTAAGGGTAAACTTTTGTGGATAATACAAGGCTTTATATGGTAGATCAGATGTGTTTGTACCCATTCATAGAAATCATATTCAAACCGGTTCAGCTAATGTTTTAGTACACTATACAGTAATACCTGTGTAATCAGAACCTTAAATAAACCAACAACCTGTATAAACAGAACTTGAAATAAATGTCCTAAGGTAGGAAATCTTTTTTAATTTAACCCTTATAGACCAAACACCTGTCTATTCTGAACAAAAGCATTGGTGCCAGTGACTCCAGGTAAGACAGGTTTCACAGTATTCTGCCTTATGTACACAGATTATTTCATCATTTATATTTTGTTGACGCAACATGATCAGTTATGTTTATAACACTGATTTTTCAAATTTTTTTCTAAATTAAATACATAGTACTTTTTTTTCTTTTTTTTTTTAAATTTGAATTCAATAACAAGGTTCTTGATGGAGGAGATTATGATGTTTAATGCTACTTTCAACAATATTTCAGCTATATCATAGCAGTCAGTTTTATTCGTGAAGAAAACCAGACTGCCCAGAGAGAAAACCACTGACCTGTCGCAAGTTATCGATAAACTTTATCACATAATGTTGTATCCAGTACATCTCGCCTGAGAGAGATTCGAACTCACAACGTTAGTGGTGATAGGCACTGATTGCATTGGTAGTTGTATATCCAACTACAATACGATCACGTCCACAACAAAGTTTCTAAGAAATACTTAAATTTGTCTCATTTTCAAATAAAATAATTTATTTTTTCATGGCCATTTATGTTTCAAGAAAAGACATTTCTCTGTTTTTTGGCTATTATAATGAATTAATATTCATATTCACATATCTCCTGTTTAACTGTCCAAACCTCTTGATCTGATTTGAATGAGATACGTACCTCCTCTTTAACTGTTCCAAACTCTGGGTCTAAGGCCTTGAATGAGTATCTATAATTGCCTTTAACACTAATATGATCTTTAAAATCTTTTAATGTTATTTCTCCAAGCCTGAAATACAAATGATGTTGTGAATATTTGTGTTAGGGTTATGGTGTTTAATGCCACTTCCAACAATATTTCAGTTATATCGTGGAGGAATCTGGCGTCTGCAGAGAAAATCACAGTCACTGCCAAACTTTATCACATACAGTGGTATCGAGTACACGTTGCCATGAGCGGGATTCGAATGTTAGTGGTGATAGGCACCGATTGCACATGTAGTTGTAAATCCAATTACCGTATGATCAAAACCACAACAGCCCCTTTTTCTTATTTGTCACTATAAGCCACCTCTCTATGTCAGATTAATGCCACAGGTTGTAAATCCAACTACCATACGATCACGACGGCCACTGTGAATATTTACCTTCTTCTTATTGGGGCTCCAGATCATGAGAAGGTCATGATTCTGGTGTCAAACTAGAGGCTCACCTGAGCCTGTTTACCTCACATGGTTATTCATGCATTTAATTTGGTTCATGAAAGTTTGTCATTTCTGAGAAAAAGCTTTTTATTCATATCCCCATAGTTAAAAAATGTCATGTAGTGTCAGTCAACTTGGATTTCAAAACCACATACAATGACAATTCTGTAAAAAGACGATCCAAGATTATTCAAGTTCAGTTTGGGTTCAATCAAATTTCTAGATTCTAAGAATTTTCCCATCAGATCTTATCTTAAAATTTTGTCCTGTGGTGATGGCCATATTAGATTTCTGATCTACACAAAAAAATAGAAACATTTTGCGATGGGTCATCCAAGGAAAATTCCAGTCAAGTTTGGAATTACATGTTTCAACAGTGATTTCGTTCTGAATTCTGTGTTGTGATAGCCATTATGATTTCCAGATAAAAGCGATGTTCAGTTTGTTTTTACCTCCAGTTGTTTGTAGGAGAGCTAATGTCCATTTTTTATTTCCCTTTCTGTATTCTCTAACGTTTATTCAGAGATTATTTTTAAAATATATTTCAATAGAGTTCTAGGTCTAAAAAATTTTTTTTTTGTACATTATTTACATTTTAATAATGATTTAACAAAATATCAGAGTTGACTGTTCAATCTGTTGACTTTGTAAGTACTTGATAAAATTGATTCTAGAAACATGTAATGCACAATAAATTTGATATCTACGTTTTCATTATTTACCTTTTATGAATGGAACAGATGCTAGGATTTACTGTAATAAATTTGATATCTATGTTTTTATTATTGACCTTTTATGAATGGAACAGATGCTAGGATTTACTGTAATAAATTTGATATCTATGTTTTTATTATTTACCTTTTATGAATGATACACATGCTAGGATTTACTGTAACAAGATGTTGCACGCTACGTCGTGCTAAGAATACCCCCACTCGTTCATTTGTAAGTCGCACGGTAAACAGGAAGTAGATGTGCGGTAAACCTGGAAAGGGGAGACATGGTACAAGTCACCATGCCAAAGCTATATATCAAATATAAAATCATTTCTTCCAGTAGAAGCTGAGATATCTGTTATGAAAGTGTTAAAGGACAGACGGACAAACGGACAGACGAAGGTGATTGCAATATAGCCCCCTCTCTATGAGTGGGGGTGTAATAAATTTGATATCTACGTTTTCATTATTGACCTTTTATGAATGGAACAGATGCTAGGATTTACTGTAATAAATTTGATATCTACATTTTCATTATTTACCTTTTATGAATGGAACAGATGCTAGGATTTACTGTAATAAATTTGATATCTACATTTTCATTATTTACCTTTTATGAATGGTGCACATGCTAGGATTTACTGTTCTATCTGTGAAATATAGCACTTTTGTTGTAGATTGAGGGTTGATCTGTTTTGATCTGCTGGATGATGGATTGTCTAATTGATTAACAGAAAAACCTGTAAAAAAATAATTTTCAGCTTATTTATATTTCATACAGACACAATGTTTTTATCAATTTGTGTTATAACATTCCCAGAGAGGAAAGTGCTCACTGATGAAAAAAGAGGAAACCTCTATGCAGTGAGTCAGTCTGCTATTTTCTAGCTGTTTGGACCAAGATTGAAACATTTCATTTCTAAATATTTAGCGAAAAGCAGAGGAAATCTGGTGATCAGAGAAAAAAAAACTTTCATCTCTGCATTAAACACATATTGACAGAAGTTATTTCTCTAATGAAAATACTTTTAGCTTAATCAATATCATATAGAAGGTTCCTATTTATGAAAAAAACCAATACAGAAACAGCATTTGAAATATTGATTGGATGAAACTCTAGTTGTCTCCCCTTGGTCATAAAATTGTCTCCCCTTGATCATATAATTGTCTCCTCTTGGTCATATAGTCATAAGTCAACAAATATATTAAAGAATTGAACTTAGGATTGAAATAATTTTTAAACATTTTTTTACATACACTGGTTCTATTTCCTAATTTACACTATAAACAATTAAATTAGGTATGGTAAAGAAATAGATAATAACATATACAAAATAATGATAAATATGTAGGAAAGGACTAAGGATTTGTAGACAGTATTGATTATTGTATATGAAAATTTAGAAAGTTGAATTTTAAGAATTATTTATAAATATACAGTGAAATCTGTCTAAACCGAACCCCTTTCGGACTAAAACTTTTGTTCGGAATAGACAGGTATGCAGTTTATTCAGGGTTGGATTTATTCAGGGTTCAATTTAGGCAGGTTTCACTGTACAATATAATTACATATATATTATACGTCTGTGTCACCATACAAAATAAAAGTAGTGTTGTCGAACATTATACGTATGTTGTCAGAAAATGTATAATTTATTTGTACAAGATCTCGAAACAGTTAAAAAGGCGAATCTTTGGCAAGTTTTTCTATCCTGTTTCACAGCGAGTACCAATGAATTTTATATTTTCTGACAATGTACATATATTGTATTTATCCTGCAATGTCAAAACCCCATATCAACTGCCATATTGTCTAAAATAAGCAGAAACAACCGTCTTTCCTAATAATTTGCCATGGTGACCTCTGTAACCTCAACACTTATACTGTTACCGTTTCTAACTGTCGCTCAACATGAATCAGATACCAGTAAAGCTACATATTGGTCAGTGACCGAATATAACAAAAATTTATCCAGTTAATGCAACTTGCCTGCTCAAACAGAACAAGTGCAGGATAAAAATTGTGTTATGTAACGCTTTGGTATAGAATAAAAAGTGTTAACTATAATTATTTTCAATTTCATTTCTTCCATTGAAAGAAGATTGTAGAAAGGTATAGAAGCCACATATATTCACTTTGATGAAGATAATTTAGAACTTACATCTAAATTAATGCTTGTTTGTTTGTTTGTTTGTTTGATGGTGTTTAATGCCACTTTCAACAATATTTCAATTATATCATTCATGGCGGACAGCTTTATTGGTGGAAGAGACCATAGGACCCAGAGAAAACCAGAGACCTGTCGCAAGTCACTGACAAACTTTATCACACATTGTTGTACACCTCACCCTGATCAGGATTTGAACTCACAACATCAGTGGTGATAGGGACTGACTGCATAGGTAGTTGTAAATCCAACTACCATACAATCACGGCCATGATGGCCCCTCTAAATTAATGAAATCTAACATCTATTTTGTTTTATTGAAAATGTACAAAGTAATAAAACTTAAGAGCATGTGTCCCAAAAAGCCATCAAAAGTTTGTGCGAGCCCCTGAAAACATTTCATCAATACATCAGGTGGAAACACAAAAATTACCGGTAATTATTTCATGATTGAAATAAGCTTTGGTAATATTGTTAAATCTTGTGTCTCTATAATATGATTTTTTTTTAAATGTTTTATAGAAAAAAAAAAAATAAACACAAAATGTAAATACAACATTTAAGCCACATTGGTGTGGCCTGATCAGAAACAAACTACTTATTATGTATGGCCTAAGCATACATGCTGTAAGTAATATATAGATATACATGTACATTTGTTTGACATTCAAAGAGTAAATATGGAGAGTACATTGTATACACTATTTTTATCATGCTATATTATTCAGGTTTTTATAAGGAAAATATTATCCAATGACATGCCAGTTTTTTTGTTTTTTTTTTTGAATATATAAATATCAATATAAAGGAAAAGTTCAATCAATTCTTCCTCTCATTTCAAATACAGTGTTGCAAAAAAAATTTAATGTACAATTTTGTTTTACTACCACGACCACGTCAGCCCCTATACTACTATCAAATATAATATCTTGAATTATGAGACAAACAATGATTAAATCAACAGAATCAGATTTTTATGCTTTTAAATGAAAGTAAAGAAAAGTATAAAGAATAAATTTACAGGTGATGAGTGGAGATGAAGTGTGATCAGACATCGGTTAATGACAATGAAACATCCCAAAAAATATATAACATATTATTAATACAATATAAACAAGAGGAAGAAAGAATAATATAAAATGTTATAAACATACGGCGGTTAGATTTACTTAATGAACAATCAGAAATCCTTTTCAAGGTATTTTCAAGATCAGATCCATCTAAAAATATAATATTTTGACCTAATTTACCATAAATTCATGTCATACAATGCAAGCTTGTATTGTTATTTACAAGTATTACCCAAAAAAAAATTGTTTTATTTTCAGTAGTTCATTTTCTTTTTACTTCAAAACAGAATAGTTTAATGAAAAACACAATTCTTAAAAAATAAATATATTGCAGATATGTAAAATAAATTGAATACTAATGAAAAACCCTCGTTTCAAAGGGATAGAGTTTGCAATTCTGGGTTATTTTCTTGTCATTTTTTAAGTGTATTGGTTCACAATCATGCTATTATCGCTGTACTTTATGTGCAATTCGTCTCCCACCATCATTAAATAGCCATGACCTAACGATACGTGCAAAAATTATGCGGTCACTGTTATTTTTTTTACTATATATATTTCATATAAAACCACATTTTTTCGAAACATTATTCCAAAGTCAATTCTTGTTCGATTTTGATGACATTTTTACAAACAAAGGCAGAATTAAATGTAGTTTTACACTGTAATTCCAGTTTAATTTTATAATATAAGAATTTTATGAGATCACGAGATAAATACAAAAGTTTTAAGTTTATGCTTAAATCGTGAATATTTCAAATCTACATATTATGTTCTCGCTTTTGTTGGTAAAAATTTCATCAATATCCCTGAGAGCCTCAGAATTAGCTTTGGAATTATGTTTTTAAAAAATGTGGTTTGAAAACAATGAAAAGGAATACTTAAAGTAATTCATGAATAAAGTTAAAACATACGCTGATCAGATTCACTTAATGAACAATCAGAAATCCTTTTTAAACTATTTTCACGGTCAGGTCGACCTACAAATAAAAACAATTTGACCTAATTTTGTATAAATACAGAAAATAAACATGCTTGTTGTAATGAAATTCGTTATCAACAAATCAAACAGTTTACTTTAATAGTTACGATTTCAAAATGCATTCAATTTGAAGAAAACGATGTTTTTTCGTGTTTTACGGGTGTTTTTTTTTATTTTTTTTTATTTTTAGAATTTTACGCTACATTCAATAACCTATCAGTTACGTATATTGTGACAACCACATCCTTAAAAATTGCTAAAAATCACGTTTCATGATATATAATATTCAGGATTTAAAGGATTTTTTCAGAATTGCATTATTTCTAATTTTTAAGCATTGAAAAATAGCTTTGTAATCGTGACATGCATTATGAATCTTAAGTTTTTAAAAAAATCAAGTACTTTTGAATGAGATGCAATTGAGACACTACAATTGAGGCATTACAAACATTAAAAGAATTTCATTCATAAAAAAATGTCAAACATACGGTGATAGGTTTCGCTTAATGAACAATCTGAAATCCTTTTCAAGGCATTTTCAAGATCAGGTACATCTAAAAATAGAATATTTTGACCACATACAGATAAAAACAAACACGACAGGCTCATCAAGTATAATCTACTTTATATATATATATATAAAAAAACAACATACAGAAAAAACACTAACAAAGATAATTCATGGGCAACAAAAATATTTGGATTACATGATGGAAACTTTGGTTGGTATAAAAAAAAAACCTGCCATATTGCAACTATTATTTTAATGGTATGAATTTCCATCGTCTATGATGGAGGG
>MJUT01028098.1:261593-287313 GCA_002080005.1 Gigantidas platifrons | reverse complement strand
GCCACAACAGACGATGAACATTCGAAATCTTTTGCGCCACATTTTTGAGCCAAAGTAAATATTTTATCGCCAAAATAATAGATTTTTCGCGGCAAACAGGAAGTGGACATGCGGCAGATTCGAAACTGTCTTACACCATACAGTTCTCCATACTGATGCTCTGTGCCAAATATCAAGAAGCTGGGCTGTGTGGTTCCTGAGAAAAATGTGACAGACATTATTTTGTGACGCCGACGCCAGACGATGGATAGTGATCCCTATATGTCATCTCTGCGTAACACAGGCGACACAAAAAAACACTTTTTTGTTGATTTTTTGAAGTCTCTTTCACATCTTTACTTATATCTTACCTTTTCTGATTCTAAAGACTGTTTTTCAAAATCACTGTGTAGAAGTTCAGCTTTTAATCGAGACAGTTTTTCCTCCTGCTCTGCCATTCTTTGTTGTAACCCTGACTTTGTACCCTGTAACTGCATACAGTCATTCTTGGTCCGAGACAGATCTTCACGTAAATCTGACGCTACTTCTTGCACTTGTATTAACTGATTCTCTAATACTACCTACAATTAGTAAAGGGAGATAAATCTTCTAATGATTGTGAGGTCACTTCTTGTATACCTTCAAAATATGTGAAATTTCAGAATTGGGGTCCCTTTTAGCCTCTTTCACAAAATAAAATTGGTCATTTTCTTTACTGATTCAGAAATATCTCATTTAGAGGATCATTTTACAAAATAAACTGCCTTAAAATTGAATGAAAATTAAAAATGTAAAAAAAAAAATGTTTAATTGGCACTTTCAGTAGAGTTTATCTCAGAAACCATAAGAAATTTGTCGGAATCTCTCAAAACAATCAATTCAAAGAAAAAACAGGGTTTTCAATATTTTTTAAGTACATGTATACCAGTACTTCACTATTTACAGGCTGTACTAAATGTATTAAAATTTTGAACATTTTCATGAATATATTATATAATACTCTTTAAAATCAGGAGGTACCAAATACCATTTTAAACGGGTAAAGGTACCTGATACGGCCCTTTATTGAAAGGCTTGAAAAACCTTATTAAAATTGGTTGAAAATTCTATATAACCATTGTGTCTCCAGATGAACAACAACAGACCCATAACATAATATGACTGCAATATTTTTGGAGTAGTATGAAAATTGTAGAAATGGGACAACTGAAACTGATATGATTGTATAGTGTCACATAAAATAAATAGCTCTAGTTGATATTTCTTACTAATCCAACTCTTACCACTTGTTCTGATGGACATGAACCAGGAATGACTCTTTTAGGACTATCTTCAGCACCATCAGGAGGTTCACCACTTAATAACTGTAATGATTGAAGAACAAACAGTTAACTCTATAATAAAACTGTATACTTACAATGATATTAAAGTAAGTGACTCAATGGAGTCTGGATATACCCCACATATACTCTATATACTCAAATTAATTCAGAACCCTTAAAAGAGTCTTTAAAAAAACATAGGACTCTGCATATGAAAATATATTATGGCTGTAGAAAAAAACAATGCATTGTAGGATATAAATTTTGGTAGAAATATTATTATAGTATTAATAAATGGGTGTTTTCATAATGGACCGGTTATATGTCCAAGGTTAGTCATAATGACCCAAGGAAGGTTGTATTGGCCCAAGGCAACGCGAAGGGCCAATACAACTTTCCCAGGGCCATTATGACTTAAACGAGGATATATAATCGGTCTATTATGAAAACAACCATTTCTTAATACTTTTATTAACCAGTCAGAGATGGGGTAATTGTAATTGTAATCATTAATCAGCTGTAATCGATTACATTTTTTTCGAGTAATCATTGTATTCATTAATCATCCCAAAATCTGATTACATGTAATTTAATTTAATCAATTACTTTTCAAAATACCCTGTAATCGTGATTACTTTTTGATTGCATTCTGATTACAATGGAAATAAATCTCAAATTGTGTCTATGGATAATATATTAATATATTATGTCCAAAAAGAGTTACTTTAGTGTTCATATCTAATAAGTATGCTTCTTGTAAATGGTGCTTTTTTCTTTCTCAATTTTATAAGATTTCACAATTTCACAAAATATGAATACAATGCCAACAAAAATATTCTAATGAAAAAAAAGTTTGTGAGAACTATCAAAGAACCCATACTGATATGCTTTAATAAATAAGTACAAAGTAAAACTCAAGGGTATATAAAATTTTATTCTCTCATTGCAAGTGCCCTTGGCTAAATTTTGATCAAGACTGGCAAAAATGCAAAGTGTGTTCATATCATGATTTTAAGCTATACATGTGTACAGTGAATTGGTTATTTTTCATTGTGAAAAGGGGATCAGATATGTCAGGTCCACCTATTTTGGATTATTTTATCTATGTGATTTATTAAATTGGTGAAGTTTGAAGTTCTACTTTAAAAACATATCCAATAAAGTCATTAAGTCCTTATGAAAAATGCAAATAACTTAACTAACATGTTAAACATTATTCAAATAATTATGAATTATTTTTAAAATTCATTGTAATCAGATGTAATCATGATTACTTTACCAATGTAATCATTAATTTAATCATTTACTTTCAGAAATGCTGTAATCATTAATTTAATTTAATCGTACATTTGGCAAAGTAATTGTAATTTAATCAATTACATTGAAAGTAATCGGACCCATCTCTGTTAACCAGTCAATTTCAATATTAGGTAATCTTCATTCTTTTTGAAGAAGGCCATAATGGACCGGTTCATTATGACTTTTACCCGGTTCATTATGACTTTTACCCGGTCCATTATGGATTTAAAATCCATAATAGACCCGCAAAGCATTTTGGAGCAGAATAATGTTCTTGCTGTATAAATACAAACCAGTTTGTAGTATTCATAATATAACCTACTGGTTTAATAATAAATCCTTGTAAAATTTTGTTTTTTTATAGTTCAATTATCTTAATTATATAAATTTGTTATCATGAAAACCAAATTCCATGGAAATCATGTCCCTAGTTATGTGAGGCAAGTTTATTTTTAAAAAATATAATGATTTGCTGAAACTAGAATTAAAAGTTTTGAAAAGGCAAATTATCTTTTCTTCAAAATATCTAAAAAAAAAAAAAAAAAAAAAATATTAAAAACAGTTTCATAAAAAGATCTGTAAAAAAATCAAAACATGTAGGAAAAAACTTACATTAATACATAAAAAAAATTAAAAAAGGGAAAAAAAATAAATTTATTCATAATTTTAACATTTATGTAGGGACAGTTTCGGTCCATCGAGTTACATCAAACCAAGCATTTTTAATGAATGATCTAAAACAGAATAAGAAATAAGATTGCGTAATATTTACTATCATTCCACAACCTACAAAAAACATTTTGACAAACTAGCGCGAACAGTATTTTAGAAGATTTTTTCTATTTGATTAAGCAAATTTTATGCAATTTTGACTAGCCCGAATCATTATTTACTAGCCAGAACCAATATTTACTAGACTTGGGCATAGGGCTAGTGGTTTTTGGGGCAGACTGTAAATGTATATAAAATGATATTTCAGTATTACTACATCTCTCTGTTTCTATAAAACTTACTAAATCTTGTAGTTTAAGGAGTTCTCTTTTTGTATTAGACATTGTATCAGATAATTCCATATATTCTTGTAGTAAATCCTCGTATTGAGCTCTGTCTACTGTATTGTTACCGCTATCTTCAAGTTCTGTACCACTATCTTTGGCTATAAAAATAGACATCAAAGGGATATTAAATGTCACATTGATTTTAAAAAGATAATTCACATATAAATACATGTATATAAATACATAATTAGGGTTTATTTTATAAGAAGCATTTAAATAAATGCTTTGGGAGCAAAATCTCTGTCAATCTGTTTGTGCCAATTCACCAAAGAAAGATTTAAAATACTAATGAAATGAATTACCAGAAATGTACAGGAACCAAACATTGCACTACAAAGACAGCCTATATCATGACCTCTGATGTGATCCTAGTTAGCAGATGCTCAGAAGCTGGATGTGCACCACACATGTATTGCTGATCATTCATGTTTATTTTAAATTGTTGTAGATATTCTACCTTTTCTTTTATCACATGGAAAAATTTCAACTTCAGAACATTTTTTGTGCCAACATTATCAATCATTGTCAATGGTAAACTATATTTTTGACAGAAGTAGTAAATTCACCTACTACTAGTTCTAGTCAGCATCCATGATGTTTGCTGAAATCAACCAGTAAAATTCCATCTACGGCAAACATCAGCATCGGCCAGCAATGCATAATTAATTAGTTTTGGCTGCTTAGTATGCTAGTATAATCAATGAATTATGTAACTTTAAAAGAAGTTTTGTGAAATAAACCAACTTTTTATTACATAATTATCACTTATAAATAAATGTAATGTTTCCATATTATCACAAAAAAGACAAAAATGTACTTTTATTATCCTTTAAATGTTGGATGTAACAAGTATATGAACAAGTAGCAAGTTAAAATATATGCTATTTCCTTTCAGAAGGAAACCGGTAGAAAAATGGGTTATTTCTAAGATACAGTGTGTAGTAGGGTAATATATATGACAATAACTGGTCTTTGTCCAGTATTGCCTCAACAATAAACATTAAAAATATGGATATTTATGTTTTATAAATTAAGGACAGAAAATAAGACTTGAACTATATTATTCTAAAAAAAATATTTTTGCTACAAATTTTCCACCTGTTAAACGTGTTTTCTCAACTACATTTTAAGAAATGATGTACCGGAATTTTGTACATATGATAAAACTCCTGAATATGGACCTATTTAATACTTTAAAATTTAATTGCACATTAATTATCCAGTTTTACTGCTTTCTATGCAAACAGTTTATAAGTAATCCTCTCTCACAAAGAATTAGCAATCAAAATGAAAAGAATTAAAACATGTCTTGAAAAAATAAAAAGCTCATTCAGGCATTTTAATTAGAAAATATTTCCCATTTCTTTTTAGTGTGTCTCCTAACTTACCATACACTTGGTCTGTTGATTTACTTTTACAGAGACGATTATCTTTTGGACTAGATGTGTCGGTTATACTTGGACTAAATCTTGCCGTAGACTGTGGACTTTTGTCAGCACTGGCTCCGTCACCATCGTCACGGCTAAAGACCTTTGTCCTACCACTGCTAAAACTTTGATCCGAGTCACTGTAGAGCTCTGAGCTACTCCCTTCGTGGTATGTACGCCTGAAATAGATATTGCATGTACATTACTAAGACTGAAGAAGATAAAGATAAAAGAAAAATTAAATATGAACTTGACATGTAAGTGTTCTTCCTATTCATTTCCAGCATTTTAGTTCATCTTAACAACTTCCCTGTGTATAAAAAATGTCTTGACAGTCTCTTGACCCATTTCAGAACAAAAATCTAAATATAGTCAAACCTGCTTTAGTGACCACCTCTATTAAACAAGCCAAGAACTTGTATTATGTGACCTTAATTTTAATTTCCCTTCACACTGAATACCTTATTAATTAAACCTGTACTTAGCGATCATCTGTGGTATGTGACCCTATTTCAACATTCTCTTAGAAGGTCACATAAGACATGTGTGTACCTAGTAGACCTCATTGGATAGATAAGTTCATAGCTGGCTACTTTGTTCTGTAATCATAGATTGTTATTTTTTTTCCTTCCACCAATACACCGACTTTCTAACATTTCCATATTTTTTTATTAATTAGATTAATAGAATTTCACCTTGTAGATATCCATATTTCCAGAATAATATCTAACAAAAAAAAACTTTTTTTTTTTATTTTTAGAATTTCACCTTGTACAAATTTCCATATTTCCACAATAATAATGAAAATTAATCCAGTTTAAAAGGTGAACTGTCTTTCATTCTGCATAAAGAAAAGGAAGAAAGAAAATTAAAGCTGTCCAAATAAAAGTAATGGCACTCACATTCTGAAGTAATATCCATGGGAAAACATGATGAAAAAGTTTTGTAATAACTGGAAAAAAAGTTTATAATTATGGGTTTCCTCCTGTGGGACAGGTGTATGTTATACCTGCATCAGACAGGTATGAATCATGTTCTGAAAACACCCTGCATCCCATGACAAGATAATTATGATGGATGAAAATATAACATGTTCCACATGACTGATCACAAATGTAAACATTTATACCCTTCAGTGTGAATAATAATGAAAGATTTAAATACTATTTTTATCTCCATATCAAATTTTACTTCAGTGGGAAAAAAATGTTATAAGGTCTTCAGCATTCATCCAACCAATTGATCATGACTTTGTATAAAAACTTCATAAAAAAATCTAAAGAAAATTTGTTTTCTATTAAAGTAGACACACATGACATGGGCATGTTTTATATGCAAGCCAATATGTTGATAAAAAAATAATAAACAAACACTTAAATGTCAGAAAAAAATTGTCCTTTTGAATGTTGGATGGTGCCACATTGAATCGTTTCTGATGTATATTTTTGGTTTTTAATGAGAATGTGCTGCACTACACTGAAAACTATTCCTGTAATTAGATCTATTATGAAGCCTGGTACAACTGATCTAAATATATATTTATATATAATTAAGAGAGATCCTATAAAGTATGATAAGTGTCTATCAGAAATATGCAATATTATTGATGTTTTTCACAAATTTACCCATGAATAATAAAATCTGTGTGAAATAAATGATCCCTTCTTCTCATTCTTGAATATAAAATATGCTATAATCCAGAACACAGACATCCAAAACAGCTCATCTTGTTCGAATTCCTATTCTACCAATATTTCTCTCTAATTATGTAATTTAGCAGACCTAAAAGAATTTCACAAATTCCTGTATAAATTATCATAAATGCACCACTTTGCCAAATTTTTCCTCCAAAAAGCGATTCTTATATAAGATAAGACAACAAAGTTTTTATATATGTTCTACATCACACTACAGTACATGTAATTAATTAAATAATTAACAAATTTGCATCTTACCAAATCTTACACATGTATCTATCAATACTATGCATCCCAACATATACCATTCATTATCTGATAGAAGATATTATTGTCTACTCAAGGGAATATCCTGATAATAATTTTAGCCAAGGGTTTTTTGGTGGAGTTAACCATGCATCAAATAGCTATACAAACAATCACCCCATCTGTTAAAGTACAATACACCCCTATTATAACAAAATGGACTCTTCTGTCTATTGAACAAGTTACCACAACAAACTTTCTGAGGGGATCTTGAATGGATAAAAATATCTCACATTGTTATCAGAAACTAATTTTGATGAATAAAAATATCCTCAATAGCCATTTGGGCTTTAGTAATCCTATTAAGATATGAGGCTACCCAATACAGAAATCAATCTACAAAATGTATGCCTACAAAGTATCAAAACACTGACTATTAATTCAATACTTTCCCACACTTTCTATTTTTATCTGATCAAAATTAATTTTCCATTTCTAATACAAAATGTGTTTATAACAATTGAATTTCTATGATAAAAAGTAACAGAATTCTCATAAATAATAAAAAAAAAAAAAAANAATATGTACTCTGTACAACCAGAGACATAATTAAAAAGCTGGGTCATTTTTCACTTCCGGAAATCTCTTTTTAAAATCTTGCAGTCAGTACAACAAACAAAAAATGTTACAATTTCATGACCCAAATTAAAAGGAGCTGTTTGAAAACATGTATATATTTTATTATTATTATTATTATTATTATTATTATTATTTCAATTTACTTTTTAGCAGGTATTCAACACTAATAATGGTATAAATATACAACTGTATCTAAATTATATAATATTTTCTTGTTTTATTGTCAAAAACATACATGAACATATTCCCAGAATAATAATTTATCGATTTCTGAGGAAAATTTACAAACTAAACCACAACAAAAATTCATCCAATTTGTTAAAAAGCAGTGCAAAACATAAAATTGTGATTAAATGATAATCTTTTACTGGTATCCTTAGAATTGTCCAATAGTAGTGTCTCTGGTTCCATATAAAAATAATTCACTTAATACTTCAAGTGAATTTTTCTGATTACTATTTTATTTTTACTGGAATGGGCCCCTTAATGTGTTTTAGTATACACATGTACATGCACAAATCGTCCAAGGGAAAAAATACCAAGCTACCATCATAAATTATTGGACCATACCAGCACATGCATGCTGTTTCAGCATTTCAAAATTCTTTTAAAAATGATATGACAAACCTTGGACCATACCAACACACGTACATGCTGTTTCATCATTTCAAAATTCTTTTAAAAATGATATGACAAACCTTGGACCATACCGACACGTACATGCTGTTTCATCATTTCAAAATTCTTTTAAAAATGATATGACAAACCTTGGACCATACCGACACGTACATGCTGTTTCAGCATTTCAAAATTCTTTTAAAAATGATATGACAAACCTTAGACCATACCGACATGTACATGCTGTTTCGGTATTTCAAAATTCTTTTAAAAATGATATGACAAACCTTGGACAATACCGACACGTACATGCTGTTTCAGCATTTCAAAATTCTTTTAAAAATGATATGACAAACCTTGGACCATACCGACACGTACATGCTGTTTCGGTATTTCAAAATTCTTTTAAAAAATGATATGACAAACCTTGATATGGCTAAAACAAACCACATGTCTTTTCAAGCATAACACTGTCACTCTATAGACAAAATACTGTCCTAATTAGCAAGATGAATTACTATGTATGTACATGTAAATATCCTCCTTTTGTACATAGACATGAACTTTGACCCCTCCATATAAATGTCACATTTCGTTTGTCATTTTCATCAGAAAAAAATCAATCACATTTGTCAGTTTATGTCCATTAAGAAATCACAATCAAAATCAATTTAAGATATCATAAATCAAAGATGGATTCCTTAAATTTTGTAAGAAATGTCCGGTAACTTTTGAAGATAATCAAAGAAAGGTTAAGACATTAAAATCAGATCAGCTTGACTTTCATTATTCCTTCTTCAAGTAACTCATTAAACACACATTTCTGAAAGCTGCTGATTTAGATTTTCATTCAATTATGCACTGTGGCAATATTCTAATCAGAAGAAATGGTCATCATCGGTCATCATGCCATGGTCAGTTAAAATATATGAAATTAAATCAGCAACACTATTTCAGATCAAATCCTTTCTATCATGAAATGGTCATCGTGCCATGCCGGTCATTTAAAATATATGAAATTAAATCTACAACACAATTCTAATAAAATCCTTATGTCAAAATGGCAATGTCTTTCTAACTTGACCATTTATAAATAAATTTCTAGAATATTCAAAATTTGTTCACTCTCTCCACATAAAAGTTTCACGAATCAAATAATCAAATAAATCATTCGTAATGTTAGTATATTTTAAACGGTCACCATGCCATGGTCAATATTTAAAATATATCAAATTAATTCTGCAACACAATTTAAGGATAAAATCCTAGTACATTTTGTAATTATTTATAAGCAGATCTACCAACATCTTTAAAAATAAATTTCTAGTCAAAATATCTTCACTCTTTTAGCTTCCACATAAAAGTTTCATGCATCAAATAAATCATTTGTTTCCCCAATGTCAGATGCCTAACATTACTGAAATCCTCTTCATGTTTTCCCCTGATATTAAGTAGCCTTGATTATGGATCAAATATCAAATAAGAAATTGAATAGAGGTATGGCATGACATGGACAAAGTAACGGGTCATTGGTATTGATACAGGAAATGCTGTAAATTAATTATTAGAGAATGGTAGTCTAAGTTCAGTCATCTGGAACAATTCAATTTTCTACATCAATTAACAGATTCTGTATACTTGATTATAGATGCATTCATCTGGGTAAAAGTAAGATAAAACACTGCAGCAGCATGCACAGGTCAGTGCATGTGGACTGGTGTACTCTGGTCATTCCGGCTTTCTCCTAAATCAACCCCCTGGTAAACTTTTCTATCCTGTTTCACAGTTAGTGCAAATAAATTTTTATATTTAAGGACAATGAACATATATTGTATGTATCCTGCAATGTAAAAAAAGTCCAAAACAATTCGCAGGATAAACTTGTATAACGGAGTATCTTATGTGTTTTATTAAAAAATTTTTGACCTGAAAAGTCAAATCTTGCAAATCACAAATCAGCCCTAACAATAGTTCCATCATATGGGGGCATAAGGTTGTAATAAACTCCCCTTGCCTTCTTATTGGACTCGCTGCTATACTTAACTAGCAATAATGTCTGTCTCGACCTTGGACTCACTGCTATACTTAACTAGCAATAATGTATGTCTCGACCTTGGACTCGCTGCTATACTTAACTAGCAATAATGTCTGTCTCAACCTTCAAAATTGACATTATTTTATATGTACAATCTAAACTTAAGAAGATAATTTATTCAGATTTGAAACAATAATCCATGAAATTGACCAATCATATCTAGAATAATGTTTAATAAGTGAATAACATTACACACTTACATCATGATAACACTTATTTGTATTGGAAGGTTAAAATGATTCATACATCTTATTATACAATAATGACTTCAATTATCCTAATGCAAATCACTCATAATTTAGCTACTTTTCTCCAATATATCAAAAATATCTCTTAAATATTTCACATGATTTCTGAAAATCAAAAATCTAGCATCTTTTGGTCAAATCTTCAAAACAAATTTTTAAATTATGTTCACATCAAATTTCAATAGTATATACCTGATTATCTGGTGAAAATCCTTTTGAAATCTAACAGATATGATACACACAGAAATCTTGTCTGATTTACAAGTAGTTATAAGATCTTTCACTGATGGACACAAGTAAGTTATGATTTATGGTCAGTTAAACCTGACATGAAACTCCCCAGGGCCCTTCATCAAACTTTCTATCAGTACAAATTATCTTTATTTATTGTCAAATCTATATCATTATCACCATCATACCTCAAGCAACTGCAAAAGCAAAATCTTAACCATTAATTTCTTCACATTTTTATAAAATTCATAGAAATATTATTTACTTTCAAAAAGTTTCTCCTATTTTTTTTTCTTCATATACAGTCAAGTCTGCCCGAGAGGTCACCTCTATTAAGCAGTCACCTGTTTTAAAAGGTCACCTTTTTCTTGACCTGTCCTAGAAAATTTCATATGAACTGAACCTCTTTTAAGAGTTCACCTGTCTTAAAAGACCAATTTTTCTTCGTCCTAAAGATGACCTCTTAATACAGGTTTGACTCTACATCATTTTGCTATTGTATTTTTTAAACTAATTATTAGTTTATAATTTAATATGAGTCAAAACTGTGTCAGATATTAAGCACTCTTGAATAATTTTGTTTAAATTTCATTCAAACCCTTCTATTAATTTCATTCAAGAAGGTGAAAAAAAAATGTTGACACTAAATAAAATTGTGTGCAAACATTCCAAGTTTTACACCAAAATGAGTTGCAGCCTTAGGGTAAAACAAAATTCTTTACAACACCTGCTGTATTATAATCTAAAAACATTTGATACTGAAAAAACATAATTCTTGAACACTTTCAAAACTTCAGGGCAATTGAAATCTGTGGTAATAAAAAACTATGAGAAAAAAATTATCAACACTGAGAATTCAACATAAAATTTTGTTCTAAATATTTCTCTGTTAACAAATATTTTCAACACTCGGGGAAAAATGACAGAGATTGGTTCCATACAGCCATTGCAAATACACTGATCTACCTTTGTTGAGATGTAATACCACTAAATACAGGAACCAGTCAAAAGGATGTATGATAAAGTAATACTTAAAATACAAAATGAATCCCTACACTGTTAGATAGAAAATTAAACCCTAGTAGATACTGCAAAATACTGAATATCAACAGAAACATACAAATTTAAGGATCATCTTTAACTCATATTTGATGACCTTGTGGTCTTAAATAAAAATTTGCTAGCTTTGGAAAGTAACCACCTATATTTGCGCTAAAGCAAAAGTGAAAGTAGAATTTTCGAGGGTTGACAACTTCCATTAGACAATTATTTCTTATATGCCATTAAATGTATGTTGATTTTCAGAGGTAAGTTTTCAATTAGGTGCCCCTTCCATGAGATATAAGTGTCACTTAGAATAAACTTAAGGTGAAACCTGTATAAAAGATCAAGAATATTTTATTTAACATAGAATGCTATGGGGAATTATTTAGTGGTATCACTCCAATATAAAATATTAAGTAAGACAAGAGTTATCTACCTTCTATCACTACAATTATAAGATGATCTGTTTCTTCTAAAACTATTCCCAGCTTTGGCAGCATTTCTTCTGGCCTCAGCTAAGGCAGTTGATGCACCCTGTTACAGAAAAAATTATAATATATTAAAATTGTTGGTTTATGATGTTTAATGCCACTTTCATCAATATTTCAGTTATATCATGGAGGTCAGTTTTATTGGTGGAGGAAACCGGAGTACCTGGAGAAAACCATCAACATGTTGCAAGTCACTGACAAACTTCAATCATGATAATTTGACATGAAAATGCACACTGTGTAAAAAAATACCTGCAAAACAATGTCGAAAAGAAAGTCAAGCTTGTGAAAGTTAATCTTTCCACTTTCACAAGCTTTGTTTCAGTTATAACATTTTTTTTCAGAAATCCATTTTCTTAAGCCTTCTCTTTGTTGCAATATTGTTCTGAGAAATTCACTTTTATTTTCAACATTGTTGTAAGAGAAAAAAATAATAATTCCACAAGATGATACAGTAACAGTAATAATACTAAGTATAAACAAATAAGTGTGGACACAATTATTACAAGTACTATTATCGACCATTTGTAAATTTTCCCTTTGATCTTTACACTCTATGACATCTATTATCCAGCTACAAGCATGAAATGGAAAATTACCGTTGATTACTGATGTAACCTTAACAAATCCTCTATAAATATAAAATCCTTGATATGTTTTGCTTAAAATGGACTTTTTATCACATCTCAGGCTTTGAACATCTAGTGGAGGAATCGGTAAATCTTATGGCTTTTTTGTGATTCAATGGTCACAAAAAAAAAGATCATAAGAGCTATAGTCCACAGCTAAGGCTTCATCAACATTGTTCTGAGTAATCCATTTTTTTCTGGATTTGTCTTCATTGTAACAATGTTCTGAGAAATCCATTTTCTCATGCTTTTCCTGTGCCTTCATTGCGACATTATTTTAAGAAATCCGTCTTCTTAGGTTTTGTCTTCTTTGCGACATCTTTCTGAGAAATCAATTTTTTCACTTGCTTTGTCTTCATTGTACCATTGTTCTGAGTAATCCATTTTCTCTGGATTGGTCTTCACTGTAACATTGTTCTGAGTAATCCATTTTCTCTGGATTTTTCTTCATTGTAACATTGTTCTGAGTAATCCATTTTCTCTGGATTTTTCTTACCTGGGCTACACCAGTAACACTTGATCTAGACGACTTATTGTTGGTTTGAACCCATAATAGTAAATACTACTGGTTTCCTAAAACTTACCTGGGCTATACCAGTAACACTTGATCCAGACGACTTATTGTTGGTTTGAACCCATAATACTACTGGTTTCCTAAAACTTACCTGAGCTAAACCAGCAACACTTGATCTAGATGACTTATTGTTGGCTTGTGTGGAATGTTTTACACTCTGAGGTTTAAAATGTGCAGCAAGAGCTAAAATCAACCTCATTATGGACTTAAGGTTACCATCAACAATATCTGAAAAATGGAAAAAACGCATAAAGATACACTATCAAACTTTAACATTAACTAAAAACTTTCTAAAAATATTTTAATTCATTCATTTTAAAATATTCTATATAAGGCCATGCAAAATTAATTACTTGGTTCTCATGCCCTTTTTTGTCAAAATTGATGAGGGAGGGCGGCATTTTTTTTATCCTTTTACTGTTGTAAAAAGTGATGAGGGAGGCATTTTTTCTTCTTTTTTTTGTCTGAAAAATATGGCAATGTATAAAACTTTTCATTACTTTATCGAAATTTCAATTTTATTTCTTACGATGGTGGCATGGCAGAAACATCACAAGTGGTTAATTTTTATGGAAAAGTCCAATCCGCTGGTCCCAACGTAACATTTTTTTTATCTCCATAAACAATTCCAATAAGGTACAAGCTTCGGAGAAGCCCCCTATTATGTTCCCTGGTAAAACTGGCAAACATTTGTGCCGAATTTGCACAGAAACGATTGACATTTTGTCTAAATGTCAAACGGAAACACGTTTTTTATTTATACATTGTCATAACGATGCTTTAAATCTCATTTAAGCATGATGCATTGTAAAGCGTTTCACCGACCATGCAATATAAAAGAAAAAACGGATGCGGTTGTTTTTTCCGTACGAACTGCGCTACCGCATTTAATTTTTTTTTACTATTTTTGCAATAAAATCGGCAATGTGGCGACAAATTTCCACATGCGGGCGGGCCTGAGAACCAAGAAATTAACTTTTTATGGCCTAATAATAAACTTTTTTTTCAACAGTTGTCTCCCTTTTTTATCAAGTTTCAGCATTATCCATCTAGCATATATCTTGAAAACAAATCTTCTGCACAAAAAACATGATATTTTATAATATACATGGTTCTTGATTCAAAATAAAACAGAAATTAAAAACTAATTCCCGAATATGCAATAGACCTTTTTCAAATTCCTGATTTGATTCTAAAATTAAACATCTTTGTATCTTTTTTATGCAAGTTATTTCCCTTACAACAAGCAAAATTGTTGCCTGTCTAGCAAGAACGATCGAAAGAAGAACAAATTTTAGCATAAATTTCTCAAAATTTGTAAACATTTGAGCCTGGTAAAACATCAGAGCAAATTTAGAAAATTCACAGTTGTTACATCATTAAAATTTTTAATAGATTATGGGAAAAAAATACATATCTTTTTCATTGAACTTTGCATGAAAGAGGGTCCTTTTGTCTGTCTTAAAGGGGAAAAACGTATAACTTAAGAATCAAAGTTGCAATTGGTCTTTTCCCTGCACAATTGCTACATTAGGTGTGTAATAGTATATTGGAGTCCTATGGTATCGGGGTTGTTAAATGTAAAATATAGCAACAACAATTAGTTGAAATAGCATGTGAATATATGGCACCATAGAACCTTCTGTATCACATGATAGGACTATACCTTTAGGATTGGTATGATGCATCCTAATTCTGTTAGACGTCATATAGTGTATGATTCTCTCTATATTCTCCCTCATCTCAGTATTGGTAGAAGGACAAGGGTGAACTCCACTTAATTGTTCTCCACCTAAAACAAGCATTTATTAATATATCTTCCATGAATTCATTATAATTCATGGTACTGGTAAGCCCATTTTTGTGAATTTCATGGATTGTATCAAACCATGAAATTTAAAATTCAACTAATATTAATTTTTGCCACAAATATATATATACATTTGTATATATATATTTACTGACTATAGCAAGGCACCTGTATTAAGAGGTCACCTTTTGTTTTTTTCAGACAGGTGACCTCTTAAAAGATGTTCAATTCATATGAAAATTTCTTTGACCTTTTAATACAGGTGATTGCTTATATTAGTAGAGGGTGACTGCTTCGGCAGGTTTGATTATATTTATGTATTTTTGATCCAACAACCAATAGATGTTTACATGTGTATTTGGTAGTAAAGTGTAAAATTTGTTTATGTAAATATACCTTACAGCATTGCTCATTATCAAACAAGTCATGATTTGTATATTTATACCATAGCATGCTCCTTTAGATATATATCTGTTCATATTCTGTAACCTGTTGATCATGACCTTGCCTGACCTCTGCGGAGTACAACTAATAAATCTCTACTTCTACCAAATGTTGACCACCCTCAACAAGTTGAAGATTATGGCAGAGGTTTCATGTGACAATTGAAAAAGTTTAAAACTATTTACCATGCCAGAAAAGTGAGCTTTCATGTCATGTATATACAGTTGACTCTCGTTATCTCGAATTCGATGGGACCATGGAAAAAATTCGAGTCAACCGTAATTCGACTCAAGAGGAGCTACGAAAACCGGAAGTGTAGTTTGTTTAATGACGAAATGGAGACAACTCGGACAAAATTTTGAAGAGCCAACACCAGCACCGCATGTCCCGATTCTCGGAACGATTTAAAATTTATTCGATGTTTTTGTTGGTTTTTTTTTTCTCTGTTAAATTCTTTGAATCTTGTGGAACAACTGATAACTTCTAGATATCTTGTTTTGTGTGTATGATTATGTTTTCACCTGTTGCGTTGTCATTAAACTTCATCCATCATGACATATTTTTCTTTGTGCAATATTTACAACAAATTGTGTGTTTTTATGATTCAATCAAGTGTAAAACATTTCCCCTTTTATTACAACTGTTAATTAAGAGTAACATTTTTTTCAAATCTCTCAAAATTGAGAAATTATAATTAATTTCCGACAATAGATCAAACGCTTCCGTTGTGTACTTTTCATAATCATTGATGTATGCCGACCCAAGCGCACTTATAATATTATGAATCGATAATTTTTTATTGTACACATCTAACTTATGTCATAATACCAAGCCAATTACTAATTAATTTGACAGATTGTGAAATAAACATGTGAAATAGCCTAAGGTAAAAATGTCAAAGCCAATGACCGGATGTTTCATCTGTGATCCGATTTTAATCCCAAGGTAATACTCATGTTTTGACAGGTAAATTCGACTTAACGAATGTAAATAATATGGCTTTCTACATCTCGGGACCAAAACTTTTATTCGAGACAACCGAAATTTCGACTCATCCAAATTTGACTCAACAGGAGTCAAATTACATATATTTATACACAACGAAGTTCAGGACTTCGATAAAAATTCGACTCAACCGGAAATTCGAGTCAACCGAGTTCGAGATAATGAGAGTCAAATGTATGTGTTAGTATACCATTTTCGCCTCTGTTTATACGTTTTGATTGAATTTTGGACCTGTTCTGACAGACTTTTTTTACTGTATTTTTTGCTTTTCATTTTGCTTAAGGGGTCATCCATAATTGTCAACCATTTTCCAAAGTGTGCAAAACGCACGCTAGGGGGGAGGGGGTGAAAAAATCGACAATTTTAGCGTACGGTTTTATTTTATTGTTGTTTTGCGTGTATATCTTTTCTGCACTTGAATATAAAGCGAAATCAAACACCGATGTGATACTTAATTCTAACTCCGAAACTTGATTATTTATCTTCATGCCAGGCATTTGAAAATGGTTGATGTATGCTTTTTGAGGGGGTGGGGGTCTGGAAAAGTGTGCTTTTCGCACACTTTGGAAAATGGTTGACAATTATGGATGACCCCTAAGGTTTCATAAATTAGTATTTGATTGAGGAGACAGCAGCCTTAAATGTTGGTACTCCAGCAGATTGATTGCAGAATAACTTTATTTGCATTCCAATCGTTTTCCGAGATTCCGTGTACGTAAGTTATATACTTAGACTTTGATTTCGGTAACTGGATACCTATATATAGCTACATTATTTTACATATTTGGACAAATATTATTTAACACTATGTTAACGTTCTTACCAACAATTTCAATAAGTTCTATCATAGCAACACCATCTTTCATATCATTGCGTAGATCTTCAATCAGACGTACTCCTGGTTTCTTCTTTAACTGTGAGTTTACCCAGGCAACATAGGCTTGTAGCTGTTGCTATAAAAGAAATTATGTCATATATTATAAGAGTGAGTGAGTGATTGTTGTTTAATGCCAACTCAGCAATTTTTAAGTCTGTATCATGGCGAGAACAAGTTAATTTTCAATCAGATGATAATGAGGTCCACTTTATACTACACCAACATGCCGAGTTGAATTTTTATAAAGCCAGCTCACTGATAGAACAGTCCGCGGATGTACATTTTCGCCCCACTCTGACACATTATCCCTATTCTGAGCCAACCCGTCTTTGCTCTTTCTCCTTAGTACTAGGTGCTTAGCAGAGAAGCAACAAATACCAATTTTATAGTCTTTGGTTTGACCCAATCAGGGCTTGAACCCATGATCTACCACACCCGAGGTGAGCACAAGAACAATTACTCCACCGATGCGGTTTATATTATAATACTATGAACTATTGATTAAATATTATAAACTATTGATTAAATATTATAAACTATTAATCAATTTCTACTATTATGTGTCAAGCCTTTAGTATAATTAATTTCTCCCTTTTTTTATACAAAATTAGATTGTCATTATGAAAAGGAATTTTAAACAGGGATGGTCAACAATTCCAACAATACCAACAAAACAAACAATTATTATGCATTATTTGTACATGTAGAAATTTCTTACATACAATGTATATGGATCAAGTTATTATATATGGGTGGGTATATATTAAGCACTCTCCTATATTATTATTACAAGTATTTATACCTGTTGATTCCTTACCACAACAATTTATTTTATGAATAATAATGTGTATTGCTTTACACTTATAAAAAAAACATGTATAAACAAATTAAATAAAAGTTTTACATTCATTGAGAACCAAAAATACATGTACATTCATTTTAATAATTTATGTTAATTATATGTATACATGTATATGTAATCAAATGAAAAACCAAACAATTCACACTTTCGCAACAGTTCCAAAATCCAACCGAAAAATCACTGAAAGAGACAACATTGATAACCCCTAACACACCTATTACATGATCACGACAGCTGACTTTCCTGGCTTGGTATGTATACCAGTCCTCACAATGAAGATGTTTAAATTATTAATAAATAAATAATCACAATAATCACATCCCCACATGTACAATGAGCACCAGTCCTCCGGCCCAAGACCAGTAAAACTTTGTTCGGACCAGTAATTTTTTCACTTTTTATTTAGATACATGTTTATATACATTGTATACCGGTATATATAAAATAAGTCCAATAATTTTATTGGGACCAGTAGTTTCAAATTTTCATTTCAAGAACTGTAATAATAAAACGTGGCTTGGGTAAACTAGTTTTATGGGCCCAAGCCTTATTAAAGTGTATTAATTGAACATCTTAATATTTTTATATATACAGTCTGACAATTTATTATAATATTAGTTGTCTTTATTAGTATTTACATATTGTATTTATGATATTTATTTATTTATTTAGTTGTTATCTTAATTACCAATCCTCTATTAAATTAAAATACCTGAATATTTACTTGATTTTAATCTAATTATTTGTGACTACACAAGCCTGTTAAAGTAAAATATTAAAATCTATTTGTGGCTTTTCTTTGATGTTTATCTTGTTAAATCAATCATAACAAACAGTAATAGGATTTTTGTTGAAGAACTAAAATACCTTTAACAATAACAAAAGAGGACAAACAGTTTATTTTCTAAACAAACATAACAGCCAGATTTTACTTTTAAAGCTAATGGTAGGACAGTGTGACCCTTCACTGGATTGAAGACATTGTTCACATATTTTAAAAGACTCAATTTAAATTTCCAAGGATTGTATTGTACTATAATGTAGCTTAGTATGCTGTGCCCAACCAATTTGATTTGATTAATGGAATCCTTTCTATTTAGAGGATATTCTGTGCTGAAGGCTATACAAAATTATTTAAAAAAATCTTTCCTAAAAATTCTGAACTAGCTTCATGTACAACCTACATACTTGTCAATCATTTTTGATAATCCATTTTTTATCATATAATTTCAAACAATACAAACAACATGCATATGAAATAGACAACATGTGTATACATATACTTGTACATTTTATTTTCTCATCAATTACATGTATGAAATAAGAGTACACTACAAAATGTACATGTACATTTTGTGCTCTTTCGATTCATATACACGTACACATGTACATGTAATTAATTATTACATGTACAAAAAATGTAAGCTATAAGTTCCACTTAAATTACTATTTTTTCAAATCTTTCAGGAACACTCTTCGTTTAAACTGTTAAAAGGTTTTATATGACTTTCCCATGGATTCAGTACATTTGATGATAATGGCAAATCTATTACAGAATGACAGACACTAAGGAAATAATTAATAATATTTCTACAATGTAACATGTCAACTGTAAAATCTGAGAAATAAACACATGTTGAGATCAATCTCATTATAAAATAACTTTCTGACATTTCATATGCAGCATTGTAAACAAGTATTTATCAATTTGATGAATTAATTGATTTTTTTGACAATACAAATTTTCACTGAATTAAAAATGGGTTAAAAGCAACAGGTATATTTGTGAATTTGAATAACAAGATTTCCAGGATAAAGCTATATCAAAGTGGATCAATTGGTCAAACAATTACATGTATCATGATTATTGTGATTATCATTTATTAATAATTTAGTGAAGATACATTTTGTAAATTAGTCAAATGATTAATCGCACAGTCCTCGAAATGAAAATTGAGATTTACCGGTCCAAATCAAATTCTATGGAATTTATTTTCGTATATTTCTATTCTAAATAAAAAGTGAAAAATTTACTGGACCGAACAAAGTTTTACTGGTCTTGGGCCGGAGGATTGTCATTTGGTGCTCATTGTACATATGGGGACTGTTATCATGATCATTGCGATTATTAATTTATTAATAATTGTAACAACTTGTTTGTAACAAGATCTGTAACTGAATTTATTCATATATTGATTTTTTTTTTCAATTATAACAACTTTGATCATTGTCAAGTGTATAATACAGTAGACAGTAGACAAACAGTACACAGATTCTGTTGACCCCTGTGTGAACCCAAGGAATAGAATTAGGACATAGCTTTCCCAGCTTTCAAGGAACATCCCTTCCAATGGGGTATTAAATTTGATACCGATATTAATTTTGTAAACATTTATGCGAAATACTCGATCATGACCATGATGTGTCAGTAAAAAACAATCATCAATGGATTCTTTTTGGACATATTTTTATATAATACCAATTCAAACCAGAGGCTCTCAAGAGCATGTACATGTATCAATCACCTGCTTAGCATCTGGGATAATGATATGTACCATTTCTTCTATTTTTTCAACAACTAAGCTAAAATTTGAAGTTTGTTTTACATTTTTTGATGATTTTTCTTCTTATTTTTTTGAGAAAATCATTCTGTTTGAGGTCATGCCAGGGTTCATATTTTAAACCTACAAATCAGTGAAGAGCCTACTAAATTTTTAGGTAATAAAACTGAGTGCATGTCAAGAGCTGTTGATCCATTGGTCAATATGTTTAACTATCTTGCATATGATTGGACGGTCAAAGATGAATGAAAGGTTACCTGACATGACCCCAAGCGAGATGTTGCTACTGTATACATGTACATTTTTGTATGTTGGTGTAATGCCAAATTTATTTTTCTTTTAAATACAACAAAGATTTAATTTTAATTAGATTCTTTAAAACTTGATGCCTATATAAAATGGTGTTTACATTACAAAAATAATATTGTTAGTAAATACACTTAATATATTAAATGTTAGACAATTAAATATATATGTACATGTATAAATTATAATGGATTTACATTACATGTATGTCAGAAAACATGAAATACATTTTTGTAAATGTCATACTCAAAATTAATTACATGTAACTAACTACCATTAGTAAAGTTACATGATCACTTGATTTTCCTGTAAAATTTATTTTGTGTATGACAAAATGACAACTGTGCACATTTCACATTCTTTCTGGTCATGATCAGTTTGCATATTAAAACAAAAACAAGTTTTGGTTCATGAAAAAGAATATCATCTACATTTGCCAAGTTTACATAACAATCCTGACTCATGTTATTTGTGTTAAAACTCGTGTCTTATATACATTTGTTGTTACTTATGAACATTAAAACATGTTAAACCTGGTATTTGTCACTTTCATCAGTGTTTCAGTTATATCATAACTTCTAGATTTATATGTACTGGAGGGGGAGCCTAGATCTTGAGAACAAATAATGGTAATACATTTGTAGAAACATGCAAAATAATTATACTTAGTTATTTATTAATGTTATTAATGAAGTAAATAAAATAAATCTAGATTGTGGCTTGTGTCAAGATAGACACAAAAAATTGTCACCATAAATCCCTCATTTTAAATGGGATCCAAATTCTCCCCATCTACATGTACACCTTGATTTAGCTCGACACTGACTATACAAATGTAGCTATTAACAAACAGATAAATAAACCAACAATAAAACTACAAATGCTAGAAGTCCATAGATTTGCTACAACATGCAAATAAAAATTCATTTTAGATGTCCAACTGACTAGTCATAAAAAAGTTACCGGGTGTTGTACATGTAGAGGTCTAACTAATCTCGTTGAGATTAGGATTCTACAGAAAATTTCTTTGGAATCTTAACTCGCCAAGATTAAGGCCCAACATGTACATTTGTACTATAAGTCTCGGGGGAAAAAACGATCATTTTACATTTCATGTAATTATGATACATGTGGTTTGAAATATATAACATTTGTACTTTATATATATAAACAACATTTCTTACTCTCCATTCCATCCACGACTTTGAATCCTCTTCATCGGGAGATTTTGCTGGAGATGCCATAATTTACACAAATTTTCTAGTTTGATTTAAAGTTTACTTTACATTTTCATTTCACACTACACATCAAATGTAACAGACATTGTAGAGTCCATCCTATAAACATACAGTTATCAATTCTCATCACAAATTTTATGTTAAAACAGGAAAGAAATTGTTTGTTCCAAGGAAATGGGTCTTCCTGTCACTTAACTTCAGACTGTGTTGCAGTAGTTATATCGAGTGAATAAATAATCATATAATTACATTTTTTAAATGCATTATATGTCATATACTCCAAGTTTGTGTATCATTTACAGCAGTTCAACAGGTTCAAATAAAATGTGGGTGATGCATGTATTGATACAATCATTTGAAATCAAAATTATCGATCTATTCGTATCACAAATGATCAATAAATATGCTGGATAAACAAACAATAATTCCTCATCACTCAAATACAATAACTTTAAATTTATCCTCTAAATGTACAGTAACACTGTTCCAGTCTCATTAATAAATTATCAATATTCTTTGCATATTTTTGTCCCTTTTCTGAATGTAAACAAATCATTCGCAACAACCCCTCCGCTAGATGTCGCTATTATTTCTATTTTAATCTTCAAATTGGTTTAAATACATTCGAACACGATGAAATAGACCATCAATAAATCCATATTAACCCATTTAAATAAGAAAACAACATTTTAGAAAACACAATGTAATAATGTAACCTAAAAAATAAAAAAGTATTGTTTTTATTAGAGATTATGCAAGGTGCACGAATTTGTAATATAAGAGTATATTTGGAAAAGGAACTGATGTATTTCCGTAAATGAAGCACTTTTTGTATGACATCGGTTTTGTTTGATTTTTTGTTGTTGATCTCTCTGTATGAGCTACATGTATATGGTTTATCGACATTGAGAAATCTTTGTTGCTTTGTAGAAATTAAGCCACAAAAATTGGTAAATTCGAAAAATTAACCAGGTTCTGGAGGTTTTAGAATAAGAATAAGAATAAGAATTTTTATTTCCTAATCATAGGGCCCAAAATGGGCATATTAATCAACAACATGAAGATCATTCATACATCAACATTTACAATCATTCACACTAATTTTAATCATTATTTGGAGACAACACAAGGAAAACAAAGAGAAATAATACGGAGGAAAGAGTCAGTCAGCCACAAAGAGGATACTTTTTATGAATATATTTATTATATTAAAAATCATTAAAAATAATTATAGTCTTCTTTACTCTAAATAATCTTCTTTTCTTTTCTTGATAAAAAGTTTTTATCTAAATACTCAATAAATGTAGACAAAAAAACAGGATCATCATTTGACATCATCCAAATAAAAAGGTTTGGATGATCTAAATTATATAGATTTGGAAATTTTATATATAAATTGTCTAGAATGGTTTTTCTTTGCTTTTCATATAAAGGACATTCCAGAGTAAAGTGCAATTAAAGTTTTGAGTTATTGGCTCAACAAGTCTACTATACACATTCTTGGTTCAATAAGAAAATCACATTGTCCGCCACTTATGTATGACCTTTTAACATCTATTGATAGTAGATAACCCTTCAGTATAAAACTTTTGATTTGTATTATCTCGATCCACACACCCTCTCCCACCATTTCTACTGGGAGCTTGTGCTGTCTCATCATATTTCTTTTGATTGTTTTTTAATGTGTTTGTATAATTATTATTTTTGTACATGTGTAACGGGAACCCCCCCCCCCCCCTTTTTTTTTCCCTAATGTTATAGGAACCGTAGTAGGTTCATAACCACCTAGTGGAGATCTCCTTTAGCTCAGTTGGTAGAGCGGTAGCTTACAATGCGAGACTGAGGTCTCCGTATCGAATCCCATTGGGGACATTGCATTTTTCGGAGCCGGGTAAAACATTCCCTACTGTTACATACGAATCGTACGTTTACAGGACCACACCATCTGACTTAGACCAGAACTATGCACGGGTTTTGTGACGATTCTGCATTAACTCGATTCAAATAAAACGCAACACATGGTTACTTTATTGGTATATTTATAAAATTTATTTGAGGCTTTAATATGATGTGTTTATAAAAGAATGAAATAAAATAGTACATGTATATATGAAAACAAGCAATCAAAACCATAATATCATACTTTACTTTCTTCCGATGCACCCATAATTCTCCATTATTTATTTTACTGCAATAACAGTAACTATTTTTAAAGAAAAAGTTATATTTTTGCTTTCATTTTAGAACTACTCTTTTCATAGCTTCTTTTTTTTATTGAATTATTCAAAATAATTCAAAGTTACTTGTATAACAATAGTCCGTCGTATGTTGAACCAACAAAGATTGGACCAGATTGTCAATAAGTATTCGTATAATTATGTTACAAAGAATCCCGAAGTATGTGAATCCGATTAAGCTGTCCAGATTTAATACGATAAGTTGTTGCAACAACACAATGGAAAGGGGAGTAACTCTAAGATCTATTGTAAGGACGTACATTGTACGTACCAGAATCAACAAAGCCGGCGAAGAACTGCTTCTCACCTATGTCATTAAACACAAGAAGGAACACGGCTTGCCTCATGTCGACGACGAAAATCCAGGTCCTGGCTTGAAACATGCACAAAAATGTGGCGGTATTAAACTGGATAATGAACCTTCCAAAGAAGATACAGTTATTAAAAAAAAGCAATCATTTACATGGACGGTACAATTGGCAACTCATCTGGCCCCTGTGTTGGCAATTGCAGGTTAAATAAATCACGGAATATGGATGTAAATATACATAAAAAAATCAAAATTCGAAATTCGAGTCAAAATCAGTACTTACTGTTAAAGTTGTTCTTCATTTTATTGTTGGGTATGGAGTTTAGTGCCACTTTCCACTCATTTTATTGTTGGGTATGGAGTTTAGTGCCACTTTCCACTCATTGTATTGTTGGGTATGGAGTTTAGTGCCACTTTCCACTCATTTTATTGTTGGGTATGGAGTTTAGTGCCACTTTCCACTCATTTTATTG
>MJUT01028098.1:233908-259336 GCA_002080005.1 Gigantidas platifrons | reverse complement strand
TTTCTCCCGGTCTCCCTATACACTGTCCGTCCTCTCATAACAGACGCACAGACAGGACAAAAAAAAAACAATATACAAATTCATTCCGTAACTAATCTTCCAGTATCTGCAATACTAGTATAACCAGTATCTTCCAGTATCTGCAATACTGGTATAACCAGTATTTTCCAGAATCTTCCAGTATCTGCAATACTGGTATAACCAGTATTTCCCAGAATCTTCCAGTATCTACAATACTGGTATAACCAGTATTTCCCAGAATTTTCCGGTATCTGCAATACTCATATTTTGGCAATGACCAGTATCTTCTAGTATTGCAGATACTGAAAAATTCTGGAAGATACTGGGATACTAGTATTTACCAGTATCTGTACCAGTATTGCAGATACTGGAAGATACTGGTACGATACTGGTATTACCAGTATTGTGTACAATACTAGTAATACCAGTATCGTGGCCGGCTGCTTCATAATATCCCTTAATATTGGCGTCGCAATGTACATGCGATTGCAAAATTGAATGTGTCAAATTATTCTGGTCTCTCACTAAGACATTATTTAAGTGAGTGATTGTTGTTTGACACCAACTTAGCAATTTTCAGCTATATCATGGCGAGAGCAAGTTAATTGTCAATGAGGTGATGATGATGAGGTCCGTTTTGTACTAGAGCAACATTCTTAATGCATTTTTATAGTGCTCGCTCACTGAAACAACAGTCCTTGGATAGACATGTCGCACCATGCACTCGGACACATCCTGATTCCGAGCCAACCAGTTGTTGCTCTTTCTCTGTAATGCTGCATGCTTAGCGGAGAAACAACACATACCAAATTTATAGTCTTTGGTTATTTGCTTGGATATTTGTGGCTAATTGATATTAAATCTGTATCAGTTTAGATTATATCATTCAACGAGTAATGGTCTTTAACCAACATATTTTACCTTCCTAACTAGTAGTCTGTTTTAAAATTTACAAGCATTAACCACGCTATTTTACTGTGATTGATTGATTGATTGATTGATTGATTGATTGATTGATTGATTGATTGATTGATTGATTGATTTTAACGCCAACTTCAGTATTTCAGCTATATCGTGACGTTCCATGTTTGTGTTGTCATTCATTTGTATTCCACGCGATAGCTCAGTTTTCTTGTAATATTCAGCTTTATACTTGTTTGAAAAATAGACCTTCAATAAATCTCTAAAATAAATAACATTTTATCATATCTTAGAGTATACTAAATGTGAACATTCGATCGTATATACCATTGCCATCTGATAAATATAACGTACATGTATATTGATTGACATTTCTAGTAAAAGTCGTAAATTTCTGTTTTGATGGTATTTGTGAGTGCTAAATAATACAACTGTAATAATAAAAATGCTTAAATGGCATTAACCTCGAAATTGTTAATCCTTTAATACGACATTGGCAAGGTATCACCGATACCTTGTAGACACGCAGCTCCTTTCCTTGGGAGGATAGGTACAATGTATGACAACAAAAAATTCCACTTAAAAACGTCAGTAAAGGGACAACAGCACGTTTTTTTTACTACAAACAATATTGCCTATTTATATATTATATATATCATTACAGTTAACTATTGTATTCGTGTATGAACAGCCAACAATAAAGGTTGTGTTTCAGACAAACAACAAAACAAGTTTTGTACTAACGGTGAATTACTTTAAAAAGAAGAATTAGTAGTCCTTACATTGTTTCCATATTTCAATGACACTCAATTTAAAATTTTAAAATTTAGAAGAAGAAAAAAACATGCTAAAAATGGATATTTTTCATTTTCGGATTTATTTATTTTTTATTATTATTAAATGCATCTTTGTCAGACCAAGAAAATTAAATTTGTTGTTTGTTAGGTGTTTTTCTTTGAAGGTATAAAAGGAATAAAAACAATAAACATCTAATTTTAATTATTAGATTGTTTTTTGTAGAAATGGACCTGTATTTTCTTTCATATTCTCTAATATTATATAGGAAATATTGATTTCTAATTAATTTCTGAACCTGTTATCATGGTTTGGTATTTGTTTTACATGTGTTTTTATAATTATGGGTAATGCATGGAATATTTTCCATATACAAGAAAATGCATTTACTTCCAGGTGAATGGAAAGGCAGAGTACATGTTCCAATAAACAAATACCTTTATTAAGTCATATTAAATCATATTTCTTGGAGAGCTCTTGGATCTCCATTTATGCCATTTATTCACACTGAAGTGTTTATGTTGAAAGAAAACCAAACACTCAACAATAGATGGTTAAAATACTAAACAAGTTGTAAACTAACAAAGTGATAAACAAAATTACATATGTTAAAATATTTTAAGTTAGAAGCTCGTTTCGTGACATTAAGTTAATTATAGCATGATTAATTCGAAAAACAAACGCTTTTGGAGGTCAAAACATAATAGTGAGAAAAAGAATTCTAAATGTAAATGCAATTTGCATATACATGTCAAATTTTCGGATTCATGTCTACTTGAATTGAGAGACGAAAATCACTTCATCTGGAGGAGACTGGTCATATAATGGTTCACTCTCTCCCTCAGAAATATCAAAGCAACCTCTCCTTCTTTGTCCGTTCCACCCGTGAACACCTGTCGATTTCAGGTGGTTAATTAACACCGGATCGGGTAATTGCAAAATAACGTGAGAACAACATATCAAAAACTGATAATAACAAATAATCAACAGAATTGATATTCCATGTAATCAAGTCTTCATGTACATGTCTTTGAAGTTAACGTGTATATGCAATCTAATTAAAATCATGTTTGTTGTCTCCTAGACTTTTTTAAAATTATTTTTCTTTGTATCGCCTGAGTTATGAAAAAGAAATATATTATTTTCTCTTTAGCATACACTAAAAGTATCTCAAACAAACAAAAAAAGGCACAACAAACATATAATTTTAATTAGATTGGTGTTTACGTACACAGATTCTGGAGTTATTGTGTAAATTGTTTCTTCTTTTTTTTTTTTTTCTTTTTTTTTTTTTTTTTTCTACCAGTATGCGGCCACCATCAATTCGTTGATTATTCTGCCACTTTTTTGGATGCGCATGCAAATATATACATTGAGTTTGAATTTTTTGAAGTGCTTTACATATATATACAGTGAAGATAAACACATCTTGGAGTGGTTCCTGAAGGTGAGCCTGGAAGGTTTCAAGGCTCCCGATGGTGACGCAGTTGTCCGGTAGTGCATTCCAGTCTCTGATGGTTCTAGGAAAATAGGATTCTTTTCTTATATCTGTTCTGCAAGATGGTATTTGGTAAGCTTTTGTGTTGTTATTTCTGGATATTCTGTCTGGTGGAATTAGACGATCCTCTGTATTTACTAGTACCAATCCATTTACCAGTTTGTACATCACTGTTAATCTCGCTATTTTCCTACGGTCTTCCAGTGATTTCCAATTGAGATCTTCTATCATGGAGCTGACGGATGATGTGTTGTGATGACGATTTGTCACATATCTCGCCGCTCTTCGTTGTACCATTTCTAGCCTGTTCTTATTGTTCTGATGGTATGGATCCCAGACTTAACTAGCGTATTCAACTGTAGGTCTTACCAGGGATTTGTATGCTGTTTCTTTTATCTTGCTGTTGTTTATGTTCAAGTTTCGTTTCAAAAATCCTATAGTTTTGTTAGCCTTGTTGCAGATGTTCCTTATGTGATCGTTCCATTTTAGGTCGGCACTGATAGTACACCCAAGATATTTGGCAGATTTTACAGCCTCATGTGTATGACCATGTAGGTGGTATTCTCGCACTATTGGTTTTCTTTTGCGAGTTATAGTTAGCACATTACACTTGTCTGGGTGGAATGCCATTTTCCATTTCCCTTCCCATTTTTCTAGTTTGTCCAGATCTTCTTGCAGGTTGTCAGCATCTGTGTCTGAAGTAATTGTCAGGTACACTATGGTGTCGTCGGCAAAGAGTCTGACCCTGAAGCGAATTCCTTGTGGCATGTCGTTTATGTAGAAGAGGAATAGACTTGGTCTAAGTACAGATCCTTGTGGTACTCCTGATTCCACGTTTATGGAGTCTGATTTCTCCCCTTCTACAACGACCACTTGTTTCCTTTCTGCTTTGATGGTGTCTAGAGCCACTTTCAACAATAGTTCAGTTATATCGTGTGTGTGTGTGTGTGTGTGTGTGTGTGTGTGTGAGTAAATGGTGGATATAAATATCTGGATAAATGGTAAATTTCATGATTTGTGAAATTACAAATAATGCACAAGAAATAAGATGCAACGTGACAACAGAGAGTTTTACCTGGGACCATGCCAAAAAAGAAAAATATGATAAAAAAAAGTTATTTTGCTTTGTATTGTTCGTTTTTCGTGTATAGACTGATTCATTTCATTCTTTAAAAAAAAAAACACATGCAAACAATCAAAAACAAATTAAATACATGTGTGCAACAAGTCGTGAAACTTTAATATGTTTATTAAATGAAAAATGTCGTTAAGAAACACTTTATCCTCTCCAACAAAATAATTGATAGTTAAAAATCACATCACAATAGGATTGGTATGATCGTTTATGCGAAACGGATGAAATGAACCACATATTTTTATTAGTGTAGTGGAATTTCCATCTTGTCCGATACCCTCTTTTTCTTTTCTAAGAACGTATCAATTATTTATCAATAATCAGTGATGTCGAGTAACAAAAAATTACCCCTAAAGACATAACTACCTAGAATATATCGATTCTTTCATCTATTATTTATTTTTCATTATATTTAATTTCTAAGTCATCCGCAACAAATTGCTATACAAAGAGTTTCTATTGTACAAATTAAACTTTCAACATGTTCAAATAACTTGGAGGATTTAATTTCAATAGAGATTTTGTTATTAATAACTTTATAAAGTTAATATTTGATTAATATGACTGGGCCATTACTAATTCAATTAACTCGTTTGTTCTATGTTTCCAGTTATCATATACTACGATTTATAATACTTTCTATGTCGTTTTTCCTATGTATGTTTTATAATGTATACTGCATTATTGTTTATTTCATTAATTTGTGTATTTCACTGATGCTTTATCATTTTGTAATTGAATTATATGCTATGAGCTATATTGCTTACAAATAAAGACTATCATTATTATTATTATACGTGTGTATATATTACAAACATCATACATTTGGTTTGAATACTATCTTTACCAGTATCTTTGTAATTGTTTTTTAATTAACACATATATATATATATATACACACAAGATATGACTTTGAAATATGCATACTTGCCTTTTTTTGAACAAGGGTAGATTTTCCTGAGTCTGAGGTTGTATTTCCACTTTTTAAACTCTCCAATGTCGAACTAGAGGTATCAGAATCGTGGTCCGTCACTGGAGGAGTGGAAAGAGGGGACGGGGTTGACACACGCGACCGTAGATAATTTTGTGTAACAGATTTCACATCACTATAAATTCCTGTGGATCCTGGCTTTAATATTTTTAACTCGATCCCTTGTTTTACTCTGGGTGAAAATTTTGAGTCGGCATTTTTTAATTGTGAATTTTCTCTCTCAAACACTTTATTTCCAACAGATCTTTTGTGATTACATGAATTATTTAATATTCCATTTTCTTTTGATTTTGATATAAAAACATCCTTGCGAAAATCCAACGAATTATTATTTTTTGTTATTTCAACGTTTTCTTTGATTTTTGAAGCGGAACTCATCATCGAATTTAAATCCATCATTCTAACTCTTAACACTATTCCTTCATCATACACTGACCACCGACTAATGAAAATGATAAGCCTTGGCAATTTGTGGCATGTAGTGTTTGATATACGACACTTGTTATGGGTCAAAGTGGTGATTAAAAGGAGATGATCCCTGATAATTTGTACAAGACGGCACAATGGCAAATATATCAACGAGCGTCGTGGGTCGGAAATCAACTGTGTAAGAGTAAATAAAGCGATAGTATCAATAAATTGGGGCTCGCTACAGGATATTTACTAATTAAATATAATCGTTATTTTTGCTATTATAACATGTTAAAATTGTTAAGAATAAAATGTCAATATTTTGAAGGTGAACATCGATAATTATTTTTTAAGTATTTAAAAGGGCAGAGGGGGATCGAAAATCATGAGGGGTAGACTTTGTATATGTCTTTCTCGTAATTGTATGGATTAGTCGGGTATATAAGCTTCTTATTGTCAAACAGTAACAAAGAATTCGTTCAGGTAAAAAAAAAGATTGATTTCAAAATAAAACTCTCTAAGGAAGGACACTTTTCAGTTGTACAAAAACTACTAACATATCAACAATGGGATTACGAGCCCGCTCATAAACAAATTCTGCCTTTGTCAATATTTATTCAGGTTATTGGTATGTCATTCAAAACAAAAGATTGTTTGAAAGATAAAATTAAAATTAGGTTTACATTATCATGGGAGGTAACTACTACAATTAAAACGAGATATAAATTCATGTCTTTGAAGGGATACAAAACAAACGGAACAATTGTCATAATATAGGGTAAAAAAAATAAATGGCGTTTACAGACTCAGTTGAAAGAAAATGAAAGATTCAGTTGATGTTAGTAATTTTAGTACGAGTCTTTATAAAATTTAAAAAAAAAATCTTTTTGATATAAATGTTTCACTATTATTAGATTGTTATCACAAATTATAAAAACAAAACAACATAACAACTTTAATTTTTAAAACTTGTTCTAATTGATAAGGGTTTCAATCGTATATTTCAAAATAACGCCTTGTTTTTGTTTGTTTTGTTTTGTTTTATTTTGTTTTGTTGTTTTGTTGGGTTTTTTTGGGGTTTTTTTTGCATGTCAGTTTTGGAAGCTAAACCCATTACATGAAGCTCGTTCCCCCAACTTTCCGGTCCGCTTACCATGCAGCCTCCCACTTTCCACTTTTCCGGCCCACTCCCACGCCTGTAGTATACAGTCGTTCTCATAATTATTATGATTTATTTAGATTGTAGATTGATTTATTGTTGTTTAACGTGGAGAGAGTAGCATTCAAGCTATTTTCATTAAAAGAATAAGTTTGTTGCTGGATCTTTAATTTTCTGTGTAATGATTTGTAGATGGTTGTTTGTCTCATTTGTCATTGGTCTTTTGTCCTTGGTCTGTTGTTCTTGGTCTTTTGTCCTTGGTCTTTTGTCCTTGGTCATTTGTCCTTGGTCTTTTGTCCTTGGTCTTTTGAACGTTGTATTGTCTGTCCTTCTATTTACGACATCTGATTACCAGTTTGGCATCCTTTAACGTATTACCTTGATTATAAAATATAACAACGGCATACATGATACCCACTTCTATTGTTTGACCCCCCCCCNCCCCCCCCGTATTATTTCTTACCAATATACCTTTTACTTTCGAACAATTGTAGATGAGCGAGTGCCGAGTGTTGCTTGATGCCTAATGAGCATTTTTTCAGCTATATACAATGGGGAGAACAAGTTACATTCGATGAGATGACGATGATGATGATGATGATGACGATGATGATGATGATGATGATGATTGATGATGATGATGATGATGATATCCGTTTGTCTTAGTTGTATTTGTATAGTGCTAGCTCACTGGAACAACAGTTTGAAGGTAAAAATGTCGCCCACTTGGACACATTATGCGGATTCTCAGCCAACCAGTCTTGGCTCTTACTCCTTAATACTGCATGCTTAGCAGAAGGGCAGCAAATACCAATTTTACAGTATTTACGTCGACTCGACACGAGGTCGAACCGAACCCACGATCTAACGCACTTGGTGCGAGAACGCTAACCATCACATCACCGATGTGGTTCGAGCAATTGTACAACGTATGCGATATAGTTGTCCCACAAAACATAATTAAATCTATAGGACTAATGAGTTTTATTAAATATCTTAATACTATAAATCTCCCCCATACATGTATATGTATACAAATTAGGTGAAGCCCTGAAGGACTAAAGAATTAAAAAAAAAATTCTTGAATTAGGAACACTAAAACAAGAGTTGATATTTGAGATATTTAAAGAATGTCTTAATGATTATACCTGAATTTGGAAAAAAAGATTAAAAAAGTTTACAATGTATAAGAAAAATGTGAATTCAAGTTACTAGTATATGTTATTTATGCATGGTAGAAACCCCTTTTAATAACAAGAACCCATTATCTACACTGCACACCTAAGAAATACACCAGTATAATTTCTGTGCATTCTTATGTACACATTATAACCTATACTATATACTAGTACTCAACAAAAACCACTTTGGAACTTTGGATAAATAAATTTAATGTATGACAATAAATAACGTTGATAATATGGATAAATATTTGAAAAAGTTGGTCATTGCGGTAAATTAAGTATAAATAATTTCAAACGATTCTAACATATTCATGATATTCTATATGGAACACAGCGACGGTCAAAACACTGAAGTATGCTTTTCTACAATGATTCAGTGATCTGAAAAAGTTACAAAATGTCACAGACTGTCAGTAATTAAGAAATCAATATCGAGTACAAGTATGTATACCTCGCACACAAATAACAGCTCTATAACGGTGTTGGAAGCTTTATTGCGAATTAACATTCGAGATTGAACTTCTTGAGGAATTCTTGATTATTCTTCAACGACTGCATCTGCCAACGATTGTAGAGGATTTGGCCGATTATGTTAACTTCCACACCAACATAGAAGGATATCACATCCATGAATGTTATATCGGATTAAAGTCCGGAGACTTTGCTGGCCAGTCTATGCTTTCCAATTGCTTCTTGCTGAAGATATACCCATGCATTGACTTCTAGTGCGACGAGATCTGGCATTATCATCCATCAGTATGTTGTTTGTTTGATGGTGTATAACGCCACTTCCAACAATACTTCAGTTATATCGAGGTGGTGTGTTTTATTGGTGTCCATCAGTATGAAATCATCACCAATTGCACCAGTGTGGGGTCTAATGAGGGAGCAGAATATCATCATGGTATCTTATACCAGTCACAGATCCGTTTCTGGTGACAAAATTGTCTGTGAAATAGTCATGCTACTCCCAAACCATAATAGAGTCTCCTTCAAATCGGCCATGTTCATCTACAAAACAGTTAAATCGTTCGTTCTTCTGTCTCCAAACTCGTTTGCGACCATCATGAAAATCAAACCAGAATCTCGATTCACCTGTAAAATGAACACGTAGAATACGAGGTACACTCTAATTGGCATAACTTCTGGTAAACTGAAGTCGTCGATGGCGGACGTGTACAATAAATATTGAGGATGTTTACGATTGATTTTCTTGCATGCAAACGAGATGAATTAGTCAGCTTCTAACAGCCTGTGTATAAATCCGCATTCCCGATACCCCACTCAAATTCTCTGTGCAATGTGATGGCGATGCCATCCGATTTCGTTTAGGTAGTCTATAGTAATGTTATTTGACGATCTCCGTTTAACACTATTGGTCCGTCTGTAACGTAAACGTCAAATTCCTACAAAATAGCTAACGCTAAACTGTGATATCTCGCGGTTCCCTCTTTTGTCTTCTTATTGGTATATGTTTGAGTGTTTATGGTCAACAGTGTTAAATCTATACAAATTTACCAAGTAACTATTTCTCTACAGTTGCCTGGCAAAATTAATTGTCTGTTGTCGTCCAGTTTTGAAATTGCATAAAATCAACACCAATGTACACTTTAGACTCCATGTGAATTCTTCAATGAGTTGAACTCGATAATATTGATTATGAATTTATGGAGGATGAAAAAAGTAATAGAACAACCCTCTTAAAAGACTCGACGCTTCATAATGTCGATGATCGGACAAGAACCGGTGTTTCCAGCATGATATGGAACATAAAGATTGGATATCTATACCGCGGAAACTACCCGCAACATTCCGGCATGTGCTTATAATTCTCTGTTCCTTTTCTCTATCTTGTTTATCTCACTCATTTTCGCATAACCGTGAAATTCAATGTCATCGGATTTTAAGTGCCCCAGTTATGCTAGATTTTGTTTCATCTCCCTGCAAATTATGTTTGATTGGTTCTTTGAGACCAAACGTTTAAAATAAAACCCATTTAAAAGTGGATTAGTCTCAAAATTCCAACTGACGAGTGCTAAATATCACAGAACAGACAAAATAATCTATGTCACAACTTAATGGTATTGTTTTTATCGATATAAAAGCAAATACTATTCTGGTGATACAAAGAAGCTGAAAGCAGGCAAACATCTATGGAACCAAACATTTTCAGACAACGATCTCTCTTTTTCAAGTGACATTTTGTTTTACAATATTGATCCTTTAAAAATTGTCGCATCATCCCATGTAATTTACGAGTCCAGGACCGTTGGACCTTACCATTTTATTCAGTTACAACATATAGATATTATTTTCTCGTTAAATTAATCATCAAACAACTATATAACAAAGAAATGAAGCTTAACCTCACGTAACAAAGTGAAAAAAAAATTATAACACAAGCATTAGTATATTTTTAGTGCGTTAAGTTAAGAATGTAATCATACGGGACACTGTTGCAAACAAATGTATCAATTCTATACACATTTCCAGTGTGATATTACTCCTATTGACTACTAAAAACATGAAAAATGTCAGCATAAAGTTATAAAACTCAAAAATTTCCGATAAATTGTCAAAAAGAGGCGACAATGTAATTTACGAGATGTAATCTACGAGTCGACATATCGCGTAAAAGGGGGGTATTGTATAAAGGGAGTGCAACGGACATGCCGATCCATGTTCATTCACTCGTTAGTGTAATAAGTTTCATGGCGGCATGGCTTGAAATTAAAAAAAATGACAATCTAAACTGAAACATCGAAGTCAGCTATCAGGTAAGTCGTGTAATTTAAATTCCTTATATTTTGTTAACAAAAGCAATTTGCAAATTTTTTAAAGCACATTTAAAAAAAACAATATTAAAGTGTCCCTTCAATATGTTTACAATGGGGTGTCACGTTGCTATCACACGTAATTGAAACTGCAAGTTATGTCCCGTAAATTACCGCATTTTGTCCCGTATATTACAAAATATAATTAAATGAATAAAATGTTATACAGATAGAAAAAGACTACACTATTGATTCCATCAGAGCACAATGAACATGTATATAGCTTATTGTCCAGAAACAAATTGAAATCATCATTTGCAAATAAAGACTTGTGCACGTGTGGAAGAAGACGAAAATGACATGTTTCTAGTATTACCGTTTGAAATATTTGTTATATATTTCCTGTTCAGTTATATTGCATATGATTTTAAAAATCAAATTTTCACGGAACACGTTTAAGTAGTGATGCAAATAATGCAATGAATATGAACAATAAGCAAAGACTGGCATTTCACTTTGTTGTCCCGTAAATTACGTTCGTCCCGTAAATTACATTACTCTTTTTAAAACCTACATCTTACCACTCATACTTTGTCTGTTTAAACTAATGAAATTGATAAAGAATTTTTTATTAATGAATTTAAAAAGATTTTAGAGTTATATCAGTCATTTACTGTATTTTTTCGGCTCAGTAATTTACAAGTCAAAAATATGTAATTTACGAGACATAGATTTTAAAATGTGCCAAGAAGTGTCATTTATTCCCAATGAAATTAACTTTCATAATATCAAATCATTAGCCATAGTACATGTATATAATGGTGAAGAATTTTACAGATAATCACAATTAAATTTTTGGAAGAAAACATTTGCTCAAAGAAAACTTTAGCAAAATTGTTTCACGTTCCAATTGTTTATTATATTTTGTTTCTGTAACCAAATTGTTCAATGAATGAATTTTAGTTGTTGTATTTGAGAATGTTCTGTTTATTAAATTGTCTACTGACGCCACACAAGGTGTTTTACTTCATGAATATGTGCAAACATGACAGGCCACCCTAGCCTCGTAGATTACACTTGAATTTTCAAACATGTTTTGGTTGGAACCTATACAATTGTTATTTCTAACTTGATGCTGCAGAAAATTTGGGGAAATGTTCCCTTGATATATATTTTTCCAATGGAAGATAAACCATATTAAAAATCTTTCAAAAGATTTTGCTCAATTTTATCAGTGAAATATCACGCTTATAAGAAAATGAGTAATAAGTGTATCTCTATACCTATATTGGAGTGATAAGTAGTAAATTTTTGTCTATACCTGTTAATGTCTTTTGGTTTTATTTCTCCCAAAACTTTAAATTATTTGGATTTCTAATCTCAGTGTCGATTTTAAGCGTACCTGATGATGGTTATTCGAAAAATGCATCATTCGCACTATTTTTGATATCTTCGTTTTTATTAAGTCCACAGGAAAATTAAATAACCTTTGAAATGCGCTTCATAATTCAATTATTTCAGAATTCACTATTTTGGTCAAATTTAAATTTCGCGCTACAATTTACTTTAATATTTGGCGGGTAATAATTTATTGCCATAAATAAAACCAATGTTTTTGACTTGAAAATTTAGTGGGAATCGAGTCATAAGTTAATACTACAATGTACTGTAAATTTGGGTGGAGATAATTTGTTTAAATAAATATCAGTCAACACGTAAACTACACTTATGCAATGTTTTTATTTTTGAAAGTCGGTCAAACAGCGCCACCTATATTTTTCATTGGGATTTCCCTCCAACATGGCGCGACTGAGGTTCCCCGGTCGTCCTGGCTGTAGATTTGGCCGATTAGGGGTTCGATACGGAGCCGATGAGGCTGACAATTATCAAAACCCCATGTTAGCATGGGTAGCAAATATTCACAGAGGCTTACGACAATTTAGAGAACTATGTGGGGAATCGGACGAGGTACAACAACTTGTTCATTTCACTCGGATCAAAATGGCTTCCATCGATAAAATATTTCGTTAAAACGTACAAGTTTCGTTGAATATTAGACAAATGAACTCATGACAAACTACCATATATTGATTCTAGTATTCTCTAAGCATGTTGCATGATGTTGCACTTCAATATTTATGTTCAAATAGTAAAACTATGCTTTAATTGAATATTTTCCTCTCCTGTTTTAACTGTTTATATAAATTTATTGACAGTTATTCCAAAATGGCTGAAGCATACTGCTGAAAATGAAGTCATTAATTGCATCACGTTTATAAATACATTTTCATGATCTATCATCAAAATATAAATTAAAAACTGTTCTAAAGTATATCTATTGAAACATGAGTGATTTTTTTGTTTTGCAAGGAATAATTGCCCCTTTTCATTCCCAATTTAAATCTATAGAAAATTTGAAGAAAATAGTCAGCCTTTAATGCTGTTTTTAATATTAAGCGAATCAAATTTGTTTTGCATGTAATGCTAGAACGTTTTCTTTGGTTTGATATGATATGTACAATGTAGTTATTTCTTCAAAAACCTGTAACCGCATCGGTGGCGCAATGGTTAGCAGTCTCCGCTCTGGTGCGGTAGATCGTGGGTTCGAGTCCCGGTCGGGTCAAACCAAAGAATATAAAATTGGTATTTGTTGCTTCTCTGCTAAGCATGCAGCATTAAGGAAAAAAAGGCTGGTTGGCTAAGAATCAGATTAATGGATCAGAGTGGATTGACATGTCTTCCTGTGGACTGTTGTTTCAGTGAGCTTTATAAAAATCCAACACAGCGTGTTGGTCTAGTACAAAGCGGACCTCATCACCATCTCATTGAAAATTAACATGTTCTCGTCATGATAGAGCTGAAAAATGACTGAATTGGCTTTAAACAATAATCACTCGCTCACTCACCCAAAAATCTGTAATACCCTGAGGAATGTTGAGCATACCTGTACAATACATTTACCAATAAAGGTTGGACTTGCAGGGGCATAGCAAGGGTTATATGAATTGTACACACAAAGTAATGGCTCAATGAGTTAGGTAGTGACAGTAGATTACCTAACAACTCATACCAGCCTATCACCAATATGGCGTGTGTTCGCGCCCGGCTTTGTAAATTATAAAAAAAGAGTGCAGCCGCAAGTGATAAAGTTTGCCAGAAAATGAGTTGCTTGCCCATGGTCGGTGGTTCTCTCCGGGTACTCCGGCTTCGTCCACCATTTAAACTGGTTGAGATGATATAGCTGAAATATTGCTGAAAGTGGCATTAAAACACAAAAAATCAAATCTGTGGGGTACTAAATTAATGTGGAGTTCCAGAAATGTAGACCCGAACCCCCAAAAGCTAATGACCAAACATATGCCTGTCTATTGTTCGTTAATTAGTGTATTTGTTGACGAATCTGATATTAACCTTACACGAAACATCACCTTGCCACATTTTCAGTTTGAATAATTTCAGTTTCTAAAAATGTCCAGCAACAACTACAGTGCCTCCATTGTGTTGTTAGGTTACTTTTGCCGGAATTTGTTAAATTGCGGATTGGTTATTTGAATGAGCATGCTGTCCCTACGAGTTCTAGAAAATAAAAATATGACAAATTGAAATTTATTCTATTGTATGCGAATCAGAAATGTTTTCTGTAAATAAACATATGACATCATGTCTTTTCTATTAGATGTTTACACGAAAAAAAAGTCGGAAATGATGTTATTAACACGTTTCAGGGATTTTATGTTATATGCTTGTTCTAGACCAATTTAGTTATTATCACAATCAAACATTTAGGTTTTTTTTCATAGTATAGTATTCATGATTCAGTTTTATTGAGATTTATGTCAAAAAATTAAAACAGAAGTCTTGCATTTATTTTGAAAAGCCTTATACATGGCACTCACATTTTTAGCTCACCTGGCCAAAGACCATGTGAGCTTTTACCATTGGGTTTCGTCCGTCGTAAGCTTTTCACATTTTAATCTTCTCCTCAGAAACTACTGGCCCAATTTATACCAAAATTTGGTGGAATGGTCCTTGGATGGCCCCCTTCCAAAATTGTGTCCGGTGATCCTGACTTCCAACTAAGATGGCCACCAAGCTAAAAATAGAAAAAAAGGGGGATGAAATTTTAATTGTCCATTGCTGCTTTAGTATAAGTCAAAATGAGTTCAAATTTTAGCTGCAGCAACATGGCAAGGAGTAATTTAACATATATTCCTTTTTTTTCTGTGAAATTTTTCTTTCAGCCGATTTATACCGATTATGCAATTTAGGCATATTTTGATAAAAGATCACATTTAAATCTTCTCTGAAACCGCTGAACCAAATTAAACCAAACCTGGCAAGGATGATCTATGGGTAGGTCCCTTTCAAAATTGAGTCCCGCCCTCCATTCAAGATGGCTGCTGTTACTAAAAATAGAAATTTCTTCAATTGTCCATTGCTGCTTTAGTATTAGTCAAAATGAACTCAAATTTTAACTGCAGCTAGATGGCAAGAAGTAGTTTAACATATATTCCAGGTTTTTCTAAAAAATTTCTTTCAGCTGATTTACACCGATTATGCAAATTAGGCATATTTTGATAAAAGATCACATTTAAATCTTATTCTCTGAAACCGCTGAACCAAATTAAACCAAACCTGGCAGGGATAGTCTCTGGGTGGGTCCCTTTCAAAATTGCGTCCGACAGTCCCGTCCTCCATTCAAAATGGTTGCTGTTACTAAAATTAGAAATTTCTTCAATTGTCCAATGCTGCTTTAGTATACAAAAAATTGTAAGTCAAAATGGGCTCAAATTTTAACTGCAGCTACATGGCAAGGAGTAGTTTAACATATATTCTGGGTTTTTCTGTGAAATTTTTCTTTCAGACGATTTTTACCGATTATGCAAATTAGGCATATTTTGATAAAAGATCACATTTAAATCTTATTCTCTGAAACCGCTGAACCAAATTAAACCAAACCTGGCAGGGATGGTCCCTGGGTGGGTCCCTTCAAAATTATGTCCGACAGCCCTGCCCTTCATTCAAGATGGCTGATGTTGCTAAAAATAGAAATTTCTTCATTTGTCCATTGTTGCTTTAGTATAAGACAAAATGAGCTCAAATATTAACTGCAGCTACATGGCAAGGAGTAGTTTAACATATATTCCGTTTTTAGCTCCCCTGGCCTTTAGACTGTGTGAGCTATTTCCATCACTTTTCGTCCGTCAACATTTCAAATTTTAATTTTCTCCTCAGAATCCACTGGACCAATTGCAACCAAACTTTGGTGAAATGGTCTTTGGATGATCCCCTTCCAAAATTGTGTCCGGTGATCCCGACTTCCAACCAAGATGGCTGCCAAGCTTAAAATAGAAAAAAGGGTGATGAAATTAAAAAAAAATCTTCTCCTCTGAAACTGCTGAGCCAATCTCAACCAAACTTTGCTGAAATGATCCTTGGGTGGTCCCCTTTCAAAATTGTGTCCGGCATTTCAAACTTCCGATCAAGATGGCCACCACAGCCGAACTTAATTTAACATAGTACCCTATGGGAAATTGCCATCAAAATCTTCTTGTCTGAAACCATTAGCTCAATAAGAACTAAATTTTGATGTAATAGTCATTGGATGGTTCTTTTCCAAAAATGTGTCTGGCGGTTCAGCCCTTCGACCAAGATGGCCCCCACAGCCGAACTTAGCTTAACATAGGACCCTATCGGAAATTCACATAACAATCTTCTCCTCAGAAACCACTGAGCCAATTGGAATCAAACTTTGGAGGAATGGTCCTTGGATGGCCCCCTTCCAAAATTGTGTCCGGTGATTCCAACTTCCGACAAAGATGGCCGCCAAGCTAAAAATAGAAAAAAAGGGGGATGGAATTGAAAAAAAATCTCCTCCTCTGAAACTGCTGAGCCAATCTCAACCAAACTTTGCTGAAATGATCCTTGGGTGGTCCCCTTCCAAAACTGTGTCTGGCATTTCAGACCTCCGACCAAGATGGCCACCACAGCCGAAGTTAATTTAACATAGGACCCTATGGGAAATTCCCATACAAATCTTCTTGTCTGAAACCATTAGCTCAATTGGAACCAAACTTTGATAAAATATTCATTGGATGGTCCTCTTCCAAAATTTTGTCTGGTGGTCCCGCCCTCTGACCAAGATGGCTGCACAGCTGAACTTAGTTTAACATAGGACCCTATGGGAGATTCACATAAAAACCATCTTGTCTGGAATCAGTAGCTCAATTAGAACCAAACTTTGATGGAATAGTCATTCGATGGTCCTTTTCCAAAATTGTGTCCGACAGTCACGCTCTCCCACTAAGATGGCCACCACAGTGCAGTTGCGTTGTTATTGAAAGCAGCTTTGATCCAGGTGAGCGATGACATGCTCCTGGGAGCCTCTGGTTTTTACATGATTACCAGAAATTTAGAAGCAAAAATGTTCTTGGAGAGCCGAAGCAAAAATATGACATTCAGATAACAGACAGTACAATGATCCGGCAATCTGACTGAAATCTCTATTCATAAAGTTTTGCTGAAGAAAACATGATAATTGACAATTTTAATTTGCATATTTCTGTATTCCTATGATATTGTGACCCATTGACGATTAAGAATTTTTGTCTGCCAATGTGTGAATTTCCAGACTTGTTCATGACAAAGAAAGCTCAGTTTAATAAATAAAACATTGATCGGTGCCAAAATTTTGATGAATGATGTGGGACAGACACAAATTTTTCAAGATTTTAAAAGATACAAATGTATGTGCTTTCATTTTCGGTCAAATATTTCTGCCAGCTTTATTCTCTAATATTTAATAATAAGCACACATCAAATTTCTCTTTCACCAGTGGATTTGCGACAAGAAATCTTCAGGGTTGTGATAATATTTATGGCACATGTACATTTACCCTTAATTAATTGCACATGCATAATTTCTATGAAAGGCTATCTTTAACTTATCAAATTACCTGTACAGGTATAGGCGATATGACAACCTGTAGTATTTACTATCAATCTGATAATTCTCTTAGTCCTTATCATGAGTCAGATCACATAATGTTATTGATTAATCAGTGATGAATATTTGTGATATGAAGAAAATGAAGGTGAATCCACGCATATAAACCTCAGGATTCTACATAGACTTCAATGCAAATTAATTATTTGATATCTATCAACAGAGGTTATATATGATAATTAAATTCACCGTGGTCCTTGTAGACACTATTTAAGAGTTCTCACGATGAGCACCGGTCCTCCGTCACAGGACCAGTAAAACTTTGTTCGGACCAATAATTATTTTCAGTTTTTATTTAGAACAACCGGTATATAAAGATAAATTTAAGAATTTGATTCAGACCCAGTAAATTAAATTTTTCATTTTGAGGACTGCACTAAATCTGTAAATTTCTACAAATTATTTGACAGGCTTATTTTTATCTTGTAACAGTCCTCGAAATGAAAATTTGAATTTACTGGTCCGAATCAAATTCTTGAATTTATTTTATATATATCTAAATAAAAACTAAAAAATTAACTGATCCGAACAACGTTTTACTGGTCTTGGGCCGGAGAGCTGGTGCTCATCGTGAGGACTGTTGTAAAAATAAAATTCAACTTTTCCATTGAAATCCTTAGGATATCTGCTGGTTTCACCTCATTTATAATATTATAATCACTGATGAGCCAGTTTAAAACTGAAAAAAGTTTGAAGATACCAAGTAGGTAATCAGAAGCCGTAAATCAAACAACAGACAATACAATAGCCAAAAGAAAAAGGACAGGAGGACAAACACTGATCTACAAAAACTGCACAGAAAACTGGAAATCAAGCAACACAAGCCACACAAGAAACCAGGGTTGAACTCGCATGCTCCAGATGGATTAGCAGTTCCTGCTCCAGTAGTGACACCTGTCATGTTACTGTCAAATGACACAAACATCATCTAATATGAAAATCATGTTGGATACCGTTATGACTCGCATGTTTCTTTGTGATGAATTACAGTGTGTGCATGTGAGATCATGTGATTTGAAAATGAAATCATAAAAAATTTAATGCTATTTATGAAGTCACATTACACATAATTCTTTTGAAATACAATTTATATACATTAATTATTATATTTTAAGGTCTTGTCGTAATCATATGGTAATTGGATTTACAACTACCTGTGCAATCAGTGCCTATTACCACTAAATTTATAAGTTAGAACCCCATTCATGGCAAGGTTTACTCGATACAACATAATAAAGTTTGTCAGTGGCATGTTGGTGGTTTTCTCCGGGTACTTCAGTTTCCTCCACCAATAAAACTAACCGCCACGATATAACTGAAATACAAAAATGTATTGTTGAAAGTGACATTAAACATCATAAACTGCCAACCATTATATTTTACAGGACGAAGAATTTGAAGGATTTACAGCAGAAGATGTTAGAAAAGCAGAACGTGCACTGGCAAAGTATGAGGCTGAATTATACAGTGAAGATGAAGACACAACATCCAAAGTGTCACCTAACACCAGCGTTAGTCCGATATCTACATCGGTTAAAATATCAACAAGATTTGCCAAGCAAAGAGAAAGTTTGGAAAACTTACCTACATCTGACAGAACTAGAAATAGGGAAAAAGCCGTCGTACCACGGTCGTATAAAGATGTACTGAAAAAAGGCTTTGCTAAACCGTCCAAGTCATATTTCATAAAGTCGCGTAAAGATATAGATACACCGCAAGCAGAAACGAAAAAAGCCTTGACATCCTACTACAAAGCACCAAAAGTTTCTTCCCCTGAAATGGTAAAATATTATGAACAAGGATTCAGAATCAAGGTAAAAGGGAAATTCAAAGGAGCTAGAGTGATCCATGGCGCTGGGCGACCTAAATATCTAAAAACTGTTGTTCGTAAATCATATGTACCATCAGATAATACATTTAAGGGAAGTGTACATTTACATAGTTCACCAGAACAGGAGGATGTGAAACACCATAGAAAAAGAAAAGAAAGAGATAAGAAGAAGTTCCCTGTTGTCAGTTCAGTAATAAAGAGAGGTCGTAAAAACATTGTTAAATCACTTCTTGACAAGGCTAAGAAAGGGAAAGATGATAGTGGAAAACACAAATTACCTGTGAAGAAAAAACAATTTGTATTGCCGACACAAAGTTCACGATCGTCTCGTGTCATTATACCCAATAAACGATTCATAGAAGATGATAACATTCAAGTTGTAAAGAAGAAAAAAGAAAATTATCAAAATATATTTGACACTTCATTATCTACCAGTTTTAAACAGCCATTTTCATCACCATCTTCACAAAAAAAGATAGACAAATTGCATATTCAAACAGATTTTCCAGTATCTACTGGATTTGGATCATTTTCACCAGGTAAGTTAAGGACATTGTATTGTAAGTTATGCAGTAAACATTTGAAATTCCAATTATTTCTTCGACAATAACAGAAATCATGACTGTACAATAATAATATTCTTTTTCTAAAAAAATTAGTTGGCCAAAGACATTTGTAAATTGTTTAACAATTATATATTACAGGGATGATTTTTTTTTCAGTTGTTTAACTGATTTCAGCTATTTTATTCTGATTTTTTCCCCCAGAAGTTGTAGGACACAGTCTGAAAATGTTAGGAATGGAAATTCTGAAATGGGGTGCAGATGGTTTCAGTTAAAAAAAAAAGAAACTTTGTCTACCTACCTACATTAGTTTTTTTCCAAGATACTTTGTGGACACACATGTAGTTTTTTCCATAAAATAGATATAGAATTATGTAAAATTAGTATAATTATATAACTGCATCGGTGGTGTAATTGTTGGCGCGCTCACATCACATATGGTAGATCGTGGGTTCGAACCCAGATCGGGTCAAACCAAAGATTATAAAATTGGTATTTGTTGCTTCTCCGCTAAGCACGCAGCTTTAAGGAAAAAAAGAGCAAAGACTGGTTGGTTCGGAATCAGGATAATGTGTCCGAGTGGGGCGACATGTCTATCCGCGGACTGTTGTGTCAGTGAGCTAGCACTATAAAAAATCCAACCAAGCATGTTGGTCTAGTACAAAGCAGGCCTCATCATCATTTCATTGAAAATTTACTTATTCTCGCCATGATATAGCTGAAGAATTGCTGAGCTGGTGTCAACAACAATCACTCACTCACTCATAATTATGTAACTACGATGATTTACATTGTAGTTATTATATCTAATACAAATTTTATAGATGTATACAGGAAAGCTAGTTTATTTGATCAACCCTTAATAACAGAAGGAAAACGAGAGAGAAAACCAAGTCAGAAATTAAAAGTTAAAATGGTCGAGGGACCTGAAGACGAATTTGTCGATGTGATATCTAACACCTTACATTCTGATGAATTTAGCAAGTCTCGAAAAGTACATTTGACCCCATCAAAACTTGGTCAGTCGATGCATTCACCGACTCTTCCAATAGTGGCACCAATATTTGCACCACCAAAGTTCGGAAGTACGCCATTCAGATCGTTAACACAGCAGAGTCAGGATGTAGAAGCTAAAAAACGTAGCGGACACAATATATTAAGGAAGGCGAAATTACAATTGAATCGGGCAGCCGTCAACAGATCGAAAGTGGCATTGGCCAAGTCTTTAAAGAAAGAAATGAAAAGAGAGGAGAAAAATAGAAAAAAGATAGATAAATCATCGTTAGGTTATTCTACATATTCTGGAAGGTCTAAAAACTTCATGGATGAAGATGGACCAGAAAATGTTCCTGTTCAAAAGTTAGGTAAGACATTGCTTCACATTTAGAGGTACAGTATTCCCCCTCTTATGACCCCCCTGCCCACCTTCTACAATGAAAAATTGTCTGTATAAGAGGGGTGGTCTCTCTTGAGAGGGTCAATATACCAGTATGTTACTACCTCAGTGCATCTGAAATCTTGCCTGATACCAGAGGTGTCCTTTGGTGAGAGGGGCCCAATAAGAGGGAGACTGTAAAATCTATTCTAAATAATTTATGATTCATTTTGCAGTCATAAGTAGTCTTTATTTATATTGGCTATTCTTATAAAATATGTAAATAAATAGGGTAAATATATTTTTAATTTATTTCCTACTTCATATTGTTTGACAAAATAGATTTGTATTGTTATGCTGCAACCTGGATACCTTTGCTGGACAATAAACACATCTCTTATATTTACGTGAGTCAGATCTCTGTATGATGTCTTCATTTTCTGTAGAACTGCTAAAAAAAATAGGAACAAGAAAAGTCTGAAGATGGCCAAAGGGGTAATCAGAAGCCTTAATTCGAAGAAGGACATGCAAGACAATGGAAAAGAAAAAGGACAAAATTAAAAGACGAATAGTATTATGGTCGGAAAAGCACTACACAGACAACTAAAAATTGAGCAGCACTTGTCTCACTGAAAGTGAAAAAAAGATAGGGGTGAACTTGTGTGAATTGGAATGGTTAGCAGCTGCTCCTTCAAAGTGCACCCGTCGTGTTGTTAAATGGATACGAACATTGTCTGATATGGAAATAGTGTTGAACAAAACATGTGAAACAAAAATCAATTGACAGACTCATTAATTTCATGTTGCCTAATGCATGTAGTATGTCTAAAAAATACAATTGTTAAAGAAATTTATTGGGTCCCAGGCCTATTACATTTATGACTCCAACACTTTGAAGTGCTGTACCGAGCAAGGAAAGTGAATGATCATATACAGATATTTGTGTTAGGGGTATCGATATTGCCTCTTTCTAAGATTTTCTATTGGATTTTCTAACTGTTCTGACAGTGTGACAGTTTTCAAATAATGAAAGAATATTTTGTTTGTAGATACTGTTGACAGTTGTGAAGTATGTGGTGGAGGACAACCAGGAAGGTTAATAAGAAGATGTATTTGTACTTCCTGTTACAAGTGTTACAAACGCTACGGCAACTTAGAGCATGAACCTTGTTTGAACAATGGTAACTTCATAACCACATATATTTCAAGATGAAAAATCTATACTTTATGGTTAAAGGGAGATGATTTTGTACCTCAGAGAGAATGTGGCACAGTAGTCCTCCTCTTGTAAGGCCATACTTTCTGCAATGTTAGAGGGGTAGCCTCTCTTTAAAGGAGGGACAATTTAATTGCATCATACGATCTCAGTGCATCTGAAATGAAAGACTGGCCTTTGGAAGAAATGGCCTTATAAGAGGGGAACTAGAATGTTATCAATTTGACTGGACCCTATTACCATGACATCTCAATGCAATATTACCCCAATATGATCCTGCAAAAATGAAAAAAATATTTCTTTTTAAAGTGAATATGAATTTCTGATGATCTACATCATTATTAAATAGCCAACTCTAACTTTAAGACACATTTATTTATGGTGATTATCAGAATTACATTGTATATCAGGGCTCATGTGGAGGGCGATTCGGGCGAAGAAGTCGCCTTATGAAGGTTGACTTCGCTTTCTCGTTAGTCAAAAGAGAAGTTCAAGTCGCCTTGTAATTTTGAAGAGTCGCACCCTATGTTGCCGCCCATGTATTTTCTCCACTTGTGATTTATGTAAATGTCGATATCGTGCACGTGTTTATTGAAATCTATCGTATCCGTTATTAAGTATTTTGAATGTGATTTTCTTGGAAAGTAATCCATTACGGTTTATAGAAACTTTAATTTCGTTCATTAGAGGTTTTGTTTATTGTTTATATATGCCTGACTTGAAATAAAATTATTTGTATGTCTTTTTCGTAAACAAACAACAATGGTGCCATTTTGGTAAGGGGAAGCAATGCAGTACTGTGCTACGGGAAATTTTGACCGAACTTTTTATCTGAAGCTACTTTCAACAAAATGAACTTTTGAATTATTTTTTCTCATTTCTGTGACATAATATCGTAGTTCTCATATCAAATTTGTTCATATATGCGAAGATTGCAATTCACAATTTGTTGAAATGCATGTAGACGCTTCAGATATTTATCCATCCGCATTGGTATTTTATACTTGACACCGGGTTGATATTACGATCTATCGAACTGTTTACATACATTACAGACATGTGTTTACAAACGTTAACATATATCCCATTAAAAAATAAACTTTGAACTACAGTAGCTTTCCTCCATTGTTGCAATCTGATTTGAGGTCTGGCAAATAATAATTACAGTTTTTGACTATCAGACAGTGGCAATTTACGTTTGTGCTACATTTTCATTCCCTACTGAGTACTGTACTGTACTCCTATATGCTATATATAGTTGTACCATTGAGCAAATTGACAGACATCATTCTGCTGAAGATCACACAAATATGAGTTATTACAATTTGTGTGTTATTCGATCACAACACAGTAATATTTCAAAAGGAAAAGGGGGTGGGAGTACATATAAAAATCACTGGTATGCAAAACTCCAATAATCAAGGTAGACAGAAATAAAAATGTGACATTGAATAGATGTCCTTAAGGTAGTTATGAATAAAAAAAACCCAGAACAAATCAGTTCAGACAGCTTTTTAACTATTTACTAAATTTTGGCATGGTAACCTCAGAGGGGTCGCGAAACAATGTTTCGATTAATCACAATTAACTTCTCCTAGAAGTATCCCCACTTCTCTGTTGTCTCCCACTTCTCACTGTGAGCTCCCTGAAAGCAAAGTCACTTTTTCCCTCAAATTTGAAAGTAGTGGGAGCCCTGGTATATAAATGCTCCCAAGAAGTTTATCTTTTGCAATGTTTTGTCCTTGCTAGTTGAAAGTGGGATTAAACACAATAAACCTTAGTTTATATCATTGGTATTTTCTTATTTCCATGTTCAAAATGTGTATAAAAAAGGTTTTTTTTTATGGAAAACAATTTTTATTGTAAAAAATAAAATTTCTTATAGATCTTTTTTTTTTTAAATTTTTTATGTATTCATGTTCATCTTTATCTGTTTTAGGGACATGTGACCCAACCATACCAAATAAAACCATGTGTAGACCATGTAAATATAGAAAGTCTCGTCAGGTGTACATGTCAGCCATCAGGAAGTCTGACACTAAAACTCCATTGAAGTGTGCTACTAGCAAAAACAAAACCCCAGAAAAGATTATAGAGGGGAAGAAAAAATTGACAGAGAGGTTTTCAAATAAAAAAGGTTTTCGAAAGAAACAAAGTCATGTACAGGTGATAGAGACACCAGTACCAGTAGTCATGGAAACAGGTTTGTTCAAAATTTTGGAATACTGATAATAATTCATTGAATATTAATAAATCTATGGACAAGGAGCCTTTCTTAATGTCGAGTAGATTGACTATAAAGTCTGGGGCTGTTATCAGCCCTGTGGTAAATGATGTGCAATCCTACATTCTGGCAATGCCATGAAACATAATTTAATATATTTAAATATATTATAAGGTGTAATTTCAAAATTTTATATAAAAAAGAATGTCTGGAATTTGTGCATGTGTATGTGCGATATTCAATAAAATTGTAAACTTGCCAATGATACAAAATATACTGTAGACTTGCCAATGATACAAAATATACTGTAGACTTGCCAATGAT
>MJUT01028098.1:184659-202607 GCA_002080005.1 Gigantidas platifrons | reverse complement strand
GTGGAGGAATTCTATATTAGGACATAAAGTGTGACAAGTAAAAAAATGAAAGTCTTTAATTAAAAGATTCTAGAGAGTTTTTGCATTCACTGATTCAGCAAAATGTCTACATTTTCATCAAATAGCAATGGCAAGATAAATACTGTACCCATTTTCTCATAATTTTGTGATGCATCAGGGTGTCCACTGTCTGTTGAATTCATAACATAGTGTCCAAATACTGTTTTTTATATGCCTTAAAAAAAAATCGGTTCAGTGAAATGTCATTCGGTCCAGTAATGTCACCATCATTACTGGACCGAATGTCCAGTAAATTCTAGTTCACCTTGGGAAGCACTGTAATGTTCTATTAAATCTTGTAGAAGTACGGTTTCACACCTATTTAACATAGTTCTGATTATATAATTTTCACAGTGACAGAAGGTGCTCAAATCCAGTATATTACAAGGCAGCTACTCCATTAACACTACAACCTAAAGACGATGATTCCAGATCTAATTCTCCCAATAATCCACAGTGTTCCAGTGACGGTGATAGTGAAATGAACAACAATAACAACACTAACAATTCAAGTAAATCGTGTCTAAATGTGTTACGGAGATTTGGACCAAAATCAAACGTGTCATCAAAGACTTCGACAAACCAACAGACAGATCAAGTCAAAGATGTAAATTTAAAATCTTCTGACAAGACTCCTGCAACTGTCAGTCGTCAGTTACAGTTTGCTGGTAATTCACAAGGAGTTCAGCACCAACTGACAAATATTTCCCGTGTTTCATCAAGAGCACAGAATTCAGGAAGAATGGCTACAAAGGTATCATCTTAGTAAAATAATTTTAAAAGGATGATTGAACACTACTAAATCAGTGACTTGCGACAGGTCTGTGGTTTTCTCCAGTTTTGTCCACCATTAAAACCGACCACCACGATATAGCTGAAATATTGTTGAAAGTGGCATTGAATACCATAAACCATAAATCTCTTGGACCATCTCATTAATTTATTGACGGAAACGGTGTGTAATGGTTAGCTTGTTTGCCTGGAGTGCCGTTGATTGTGGGTTCAAGCTCCTGTCTGGTCAAATCAACGACCTATAAATAGGTATTTGTTTCTTCTCCACTAAGCATGCAGCATAAAGGAGCAAGAGCAAAGATTGGTTGGCTCAGAATCAGAATAATGTTTCAGAGTATAATGACATGTTGATCTGGAGATTATTGTTTCAGTGAGCTAACACTATAAAATCAAACTAAACGTGTAAGTCAAGTTACAAAACGGACATCATCATCATCTCCTCAACGAATGTAGCTGAAAATTGCTCATTTTGTATTAAATCACTCTCTCACTGATGTTTATTTCAATAGAGATATAATAGTGGTCTGAGGACTAACCAACTTGGAATACACATTGAATTACCACAAGATAATTATATGTTGCATAAAACTATAAAAATACAATAACTGATGACTACTTTATTTGTCTAAAATGTATCAACATGATTTGCTGTATTTGTGTGGATGCTGCAACTTCAAATCATGTGTTAGGGACCGTCCTGAACGTGTGGTAGTTGGATTTACAACTACCTGTGCAATCAGTGCCTATCACCACTGAAGTTTGAATCCTGTTCATGGTGAGGTGTACTTGATACAACATTATGTGAAAAGTTTATCAGTCACTTGCAACAGTTCAGTGGTTTTATCCAGGTACTCCAGTTTCCTCTAACAATCAAACTGGCCACTACATTATAACCAAAATATTGTTGGAAGTGGTGTTAAACACCATAAACCAACTTAACAAAGCCAAAGTGAAATCATGTGTTAACTGGTTGTTTTTTTCTACTTCAGACTCCATCTGTATTTATTAATAGAAGTGAACTATCTTTAACTCAACAGTCTAGGAGTACATCATACCACTGGACGAGGATGCGACCGCAAGATCAAGCTCAGCATCGCTTAAAGGCTGATTTTAAGGTGATTTCTTCCCTGAGTGTCTCGCACAATTATGGAACATTTTGAATATAAAAATTAGCAGTCTAATCATTTTACAAAATTATACAAATTTGGGTTCACCCTCCTAAGATATACCTTCTGGCCCTATTTTTCATCCTGTCAACTACTGTGGATTCATTTTTATTCGTGGGATACCAATTTTCGTGGATTTCGTGGGTCACATCAATCCACGAATTTAAGAATTCAACGAAGAATATTCGCAACAGTCGAGTTTTAATTATTTTGGCATTCTCGAATGTCTTATTTCGTTGTGATCGGTCCAATACTGTACATTTCCAGGTGTGAGTATATAGTAACTTGCATTAAACAATAAATATTTTGAAGAAAATGTTGTTAAAAATAATAAAACTCTTGCATGTAGAATTGTTTGTATTGTAAAATATGATTTTGAACGCATCTGTTTACTTCCGGCTTTGTTTTGTAGTTTAGTATAGTGATGATTTACGAAGTGCATGGCATGTTGGTAATTAATAATTTGACAAAATGTGTTTATATTGTAATTATTATTGATTATAGGAGACAAACGGATTAATGATAAGGTACTTTGCCCTTGGGTAATTTTGGGTGTGACAGGAGATTATAAATTAAAATTTCACACCTTTGACCAACAACATATTTATCTATCATACGGACACACGTTTTGACATTACGCTGTATCAAATTTTATCCACTAAAAAGAAATAAGGGAAAACGACACGTTATTGCAATAAAATATTACTTTACAAATTTTTCGATAAATTGTCGTCTAAGCATGTTTGTTTCTGTATTCTGGACAAAAACGACATTTTATCAAAATAAGATTTTACTAAGCAATTTTTAAAGGGAGCTGGGAAGACACAAATTGCTTTTCAAATAATATTTCAATAAATTGTCACCTAAGCATGTTTGTTTCTTTATTCTGGACAAAAACGACATTTTGTCAAATAAAAATTTTACTAAACAATTTTTAAAGGGAGCAGGGAGGACACAAATTGTTTTTCAAATAATATTTCGATAAATTGTCCTTTAAGCATGTTTGTATCTTTATTCTGGACAAAAACGACATTTTATCGAAATAAAATTTTACTAAACATCTTTGGTAATATTTTCGGACATAAATCTTTTTTAAAACAAAAAATAAGCATTTTGATTTCAGAAAACGTTTATCAAAGTTGCAAGTGAAAAGAAACATAGAACTTTAAAATTCTGGCTTGGGGGTGCCAGCTTGGGCTGCAAACATAGTAAGCGTGCTTTCACACTTTTGATCATTTTCTAATGACTGTAAAATGTGTCCTAATTGATTTCAATCATTTGTACATCAAAGGGATTAAAATACCCTATCAAATTCCGACAAGACAATCTTAAATAGTAAAACAAATGAACAAATAATTAGTAAATTGAGTCCACGCTTATAATCAAAGTTTGAAATGAACACTTTAATGAAGAATTATGAAGGAATTTTGACGACTTGCGCACACATTTTGAACAAATTTTAAACATTTTTTATTATCTGTGGAACAGCGATCCACGAATTTACGTATGTTAAACTTTTTTTTTTATTTTTTGAAACGGCGATCCACGAATTTACGTATCCCACGAACTGTATTTTTTCTTCTATCCATGAAAATTGATACCCACGAATTAAAATGAATCCACACTACCTCAATTTTAAGGTTTCCTCGTACCTATCCCAAGACGTGAGATTTCACTGATCATTTCGTTAGATCATTCCTTCCACAGTTAGTCATGATATACATGCATCTGATCAAATGCTGAAGTGATGAAAAAAACTAACAACCCATTCCAACACATTTATCCATCCAATATAACTTTTGTATGTATTAAGAAAGTATGTTAATATTTTGGTTTTGAAAAAAAAAATGGGTGAAATGTATTTTGCATTTTATTGAAACTTTTATGTGCTTGTAACAAAGTAATTTTTCTGATGACATCAACTTTTTTTCACCTACGGTGATCTTCAAAAATTCATTTTGCATTGATTGAACCAAAAACAAGGCTGCCACAGGCAATTCTTTTTTTTTCTGATTGGCCAAATTGCTTTGACCAACTTCCATAAAATATATGGTGCCTTTCAATGTTAAAGCTTTCCTTCTATTTCCACATATAATTTACTAAAGACTTTTGGAGGAAGACATTTTCCTATTTTAAATTTAATGTTAGACATTTAGATATAATGGCAGGTTTTCATTGTTATAAAACTTTCATGAATAAGTTTGTTATTTTTCAGGAAATCTATAATGTATGGACAGCCTGGCAGTTTGGTGTATCACTTACCGTAGCTGCTCCTTTGTGTTGTAGAACTGTATGCTATCTTTGTGGAAGTGCTGGAAAACATGAGGTAATTAAACATCACAGATGACATACATTTCTCATGCACATGAGTCATCATGAAAATAGGGAAATACATTTCTCATTTATGTGAGTCCTTATGAAAATAGGGAAATATATTTCTCATGTATGTGAGTCATTATGAAAATAGGGAAATATATTTCTTATGTATGTGAGTCATTATGAAAATAGGGAAATATATTTCTTATGTATGTGAGTCATTGTGAAAATAGGGAATATTTAAGCAATCCAAATTCTGAATAATAATAAAAATTACATTTATTTCTAAGAATTTTTGTTGTTGATACCACATTATAGTTTAATACGGGTAATGTCTTAATCCATATTCCTTGTTTTTATGTTTCATTAAAATTGCATGATTAGATATGGTAGAAGTATTTCCAAAGATAGTGTTAAAAAAACAAATAATCATCAATAATAATAATATAGTTCTAAGGACACGACACGTATCTGGAATCATCAAGTACGGTCTTATAAAAACATGGTCAACAGATTGGAAAGCCAAATAATTTAAAAGTCTTGTGCCTGTGTAGACAAGGGTGGTCATGAAGATGTAATGTTAAAATGATCAAATCTTTTTCCCCTTCAAATTGGACTTAGTAGTTTCAGTTGTGTTTGCATGAAACTAATAAAAATTTCTTGAATTCTGTCAATAGCTGTTTTATTGCAATGTCTGCTGTGAACCTTACCATGAATTCTGTCTGGAGGAGGATGAAAAACCATCATCAGATAACTTAGAGAACTGGGTTTGTCAGAAGTGTCAGTTTTGTACAGTCTGTGGTCAACAGAAAAATGTAAGTTAACTTTAAAAATAATATCTATGTACATGTAGTTAATTTGTTATATAAGATTTATTATAAGGCTAAAAAATACATTTTCTTTAAAAGTTATATATATTTTTATCTGCCTAATTTCTCACTCTTCCAGAATAAGGGAAATAACAAAATTACCGAACACCGAGCAATCTTCCAAAGGGAAAGGCAAAACTCATAAGTCAACAAACAGACAAAATCAGTCAACAACTGGAAAACTGCGAAAACCGCAATGGCCCTGACTTGGTACAGGCATTTCCAAAGAAATGGTGTGTTGAATCAGATTTTGTGGTGCCAAACCTCCCGCTTCTATTACAAGATTCCGGTTGTCACTATAACAGCATTTTTAACAATACTGGGACAAAATAGGTATAATAGTAGTCAACGCAGTACTTTATGAAAATCGATTGAATATTCCTGTATTTAGGGGAATTCTTTACCTAAATGGTAATTTGGTGTTTTACATTATAATGCTACAATTTATTTTACAGTTGTTGAAGTGTGATAAATGTCAAAACACCTACCATCCTGAATGTCTAGGACCTAATTATCCAACAAAACCATCAAAGAAGAAAAATATTTGGGTAAGCTAATTACATGTTTACACTACAGAAAATCAGTTTAGTTCACCGTACTAAATCACATCGGTGGTGTAATGGTTAGCATGCTTGCCTCAAGTGTGATAGATCACAGGTTCAAGCTTTGATCGAGTCGACAAAGACTATAAAATTAATGTTTGCTGCTTTTCGGTTGAACACTTAATTATTAATGAGTAAGAGCAAAGACTAGCTGGCTGGAAATCGGGATAATACATTGGAGTGGGGTGTGTACCCACAGAATGTTAATACAGTGAGCTAGCACTATGAAAATCCAACTAAGGGTGTTTGTCTAGTACAAAGCAGACATCATCCCATCGAATGTAACTTGTTCTCACCATGATATAGCTGAAAAACTGCTCATATTGGCATTAAATAACAATCACTTAAATCAATTTAAGAAACTTCTGAAGTGCAGTGTCCTTTAATCTAATAACGTGTACAATAACCTTGTTGATGATAATCATAGTGTGTTCACAACTTTGAACTGTCTACATACATATATAACAATCTGTTTCAGATATGTACAAAATGTGTAAAATGTAAGAGTTGTGGTGCCACAACTCCAGGAACTACAAGCAATGCCACCTGGACACATGACTTCCAACTATGTTATGTTTGTGGGCAACTTATGGATAAGGGTAAAATCTTTATATTTTATGACATATTTTCAATGCATATAGCTACATGTAATTGAGGTATATATATTGAAGAACAGCAGTTTTGAAGGTTTTAGACATACATTATCACTGTGAGTCAGATATATCGAGCTGCGGTACTAGTGATGATTTATGTGGCACACCTTCAAAACTGACTTTATTGTTTTCATCGGAAAAGTCATAATGTTTTTGACCTAACATTGACTGATTATTTTCATTGGATTCAGTTTGTTGATCTTGAGAATATGGCTCCACGAGATCAAAGGAAAAATGTCCAAACTGCCAATAATTAATGATATATTGAATTATGTAAATTAAAAACAAGTTTATTGACATTTTGGGTTACAAAAACCTCCTTTGTGTAGAATTTATCGGATCTGCCTATTAATAAACAAATTATAGTACATTGTATTTTTTGTCCAAGTGTAAGAATTGTTTATTTTAAGAATCTTTATTTTATTAGCTGAGCTGACTCAAAGAAGGGGCCATGTGAGTTATTGTCATCATTGAAACAGATTCCATACCTTATCATGATAATGACCTCTTATATTATGTCGGAGAAAGTGACACAAAGCAACAAAAAAATCTTAATTGTCATTTGTATAGCAGAACATTACAAGAATGACTAAAGAATGATCCTTATTAATAAATACTTCATTGGAAAAAGGGGCTGTCATGGTCGGCATCGTATGATAGTTGGATTTACAACTACCTGTGCAATCAGTGTCTATCACCACTGAAGTTATGAGTTTAAAAACTGTTCATGGTGAGGTGTACACGATACAAGAATATATGATAAAGTTTGTCAGTGACTTGCGACAGGTCAGTGGTTTGCCGGGTACTTCGGTTTCCTCCACCAATAAAACTGACCTCATGATATAACTGAAATATTGTTGAATGTGGCATTAAACATCATAAACCAATAAAACCATCAAAGGAAAAACATCATTTTCTTTTTCAGGAAATTTTTGTCCTATTTGTCATAGTTGCTATTCTGATGATGACTGGGATTGCAAAATGGTACAGTGTGCTAAATGTGAAAGCTGGGTCCATGCAAAATGTGAAGGACTCTCAGGTAAAAGATAAAAACTACCAAAAAACGACCAATATATCTATAGAAAATGTTATTCTACAATAAAATGTAAATAAAATGTGATTCCTTAGTACCTACATTTTGTTGGTCCAATCAAACGTAGACAAATTTCTAAGATATGAGTAAATATGCTAAATGCATGCTATGAATATGATTTCAGTGGTCAGTTTGTTGTGCCTGTGCTGGCTTTCATCCTCCAATTCATTCTTGTAGTTAAGGCACAGCTGTAAGTTGTAGAAAGTGAGGTTGAGCACGCAGCATTTAGGAGAAAGAGCAAAGACTGGTTGGCTCAGAATGGGGATAATGTGTCCGAGTGGGGCGACATGTCTATTCACGGACTGTTGTTTCAGTGAGCTAGCACTATAAAAATCCAACTAACCATGTGTTGGTCTAGTTCAAAGCGGACCTCATCATCAATTCATTGAAAATTAACTTGTTCTTGCCTTGATATAGCTGAAAAATTGCTGAGTTGGCATTAAACAACAAGCACTCGCTCCTATTAAGTACCGGTGTTTGAAATTTATGAAAATTTAACCTGTTTTACACTGTATACCACAGTTTTAATCGAATATAATTTTATGAGCTGGAATAGTGGTTTAAAGTGGGAGCGTGGGTATAAATAGCTGTGGGCGGAGAAAACCTTCAGATTCTTCATTATATTGGCCACGGTTATCTCGAGGAGGAAAAATAAATGATACACAGTTTCATAGTTACTTTTGGAGCAAAATATTTGACAGGCATGGTCATTAGTGTTCCTCCCTACGAAACTTTTATAGTCTTATTAAAAATGATATTCTTCATCAGTCTAAAAACTACAAAAATCACTTAAAATTTCTGAGGTACATGTGACCTTGGTCACGTTGGTCATGTGACACACAGTTTCATAAATATGCTGTTCATATCAACGGAGATTTTTGCTGATAAGCTCCGCCCACAAATTTTGGCAGTAGGCACTACCGCAAATTCCCCTTTAAGAGCCTGTCAAACCTTCTGTTTAATTAACATTTTTATTCATTTTATTTGTAGATGAAATGTATGAGCGAGTATCATGTTTACCTGAAGATGTCCATTATATATGTCGGATGTGTGCTGGACACAGGCCCAGACATTGGGAACTAGTTTTAAAGGATGATTTTATAGCAGGGATCAAGTCTATATTCTATTCCATATTCAATGCTAAATGTTCCAAGTATTTGACTTTAGAGGATAAGGTAAATTAACAATCGGAGACTTACCTCGAGTGTGATAGATTGTTGGTTCGAGCCCCAATCGGGTCAAACCAAAGACTAAAACATTTGTATTTATTGCTTCTCCGCTATAAAACATGCATTATTAAGGAGAAAAGGCAGACTGGTTGGCTCGAATCAGGATAATGTGTCCGAGTGGGGCGATATGTCTATCAGCGGACTGTTGTATCATTGAAAATTAACTTGTTCTCGCCATGATATAGCTGAAATTTGCTGATTTGGCATTAAGCAACAATCGCTCACTCACTTCCTAACTATAGGAGAAATTAATTTGAGGCAAATTTTATGTTAAGCAACCCTGTGTTTCAGAGAGCTGTAGTGTTACTGGTTGTCATAATGAAAACCTTTGGTGATTATTGAGAGAAAGAAAAAAAAGAAGATATTTCTTCATTTTACACGTAAATGCAATTTAGCTTGTATTGTTTTTAGCAAGCAAAATTACCACAAAAACATTACATTCCAAAACATTTGTTTATACATATGGTACATGTCTTGACTAGAAATAGCATTATTTAAAGCTACCTTACCTGAGCTGTTTAAGAGCTTGGTTCAAATGAATTTGATTGGATTTAGAATATTTGTTTCATATGTTTTTGTTTTGTTTGTAGAAACCAATATGTGATAAAAACATTGTTATAGATGAAAACAGTAAGGACTCGGTTTCCATCAAGGAAACAAAATGTGATATTAACTCGGATGCCATGGAAATGGACAAACCTATCTCTCTTGAAGCTGCCATAGATTTGACTAGTGTTAGAAATCCAACCAATAATGCTGAACCAAGTACAGATATCAATATGTCTAGTAATATTCCTTTACATACTCAATGTGATGAAAATAAGATTGAAACTGTTGCTATGGAAACAGATGAAAAGAGAGATAATTCTGTGTTAAACTGTGATTCAAAGGTTGTTAACGTCTGTGATAAAGAAAGTGATATTATTATGACTAGTAAGCCATTAGATGAACCTGATGGTAATAAATCATATGTTTTAAAAACTGCTGAAGATGTTGAATTGTTTATTAAGAATTTAGAAGGTTTAGTTCAAAAGAAAGTCATTGCAGAAAATTCTAAAAGTGATACAAATACAATTTCCCAAGTATTACAAAATAAAGATCAAGGCCTCTTAAGTGAAACTGTGTCGGAAACTAAAAGTGAAAAATCAATACGATTTAGTACTGATAGTAATTCTAGTAGTGTTAGCTGTAAAACTGAAGTTACTCATAAAACTCCAGAGAAAAATGGAGCTGTTGTACGTTTTAAAGAAAATCTACCAAAACCAATACAAACTCGTGATTATCCTAAAGACCTTATGACTGTCAGACAGAAAATCATTGCTGGTATATATAATACAGTGGTAAGTAGATTATATAATATTAGTCATACATGTAGGTATTGATGGTTAATCGAAATGAATACGATAGACTAAATGCTGTTACATTTTGTCTATATATTTTCTGAAAATCATAGAAAGAAAATATGAACATATTTTATGTCTCTTAAACACATGTACAAGTAAAATTTATTTTTGTGACATTTTATTAACTTGATACAAAAGTAAAGAAGCATGGACGTTAATGAGCATGAAAGTAATTCTTAACCACATCAATCATGTAATGGTTAGCATGCCTGATCGGGTTAAACCAAAGACCATATAAATGGTATTTGCTGCTTCTCCGCTAATGAGGATAATGTGTCCTAGTGGAGTGATATGTCTACCTGTGGACTAGAGCTAGCAATGCAAAAAGCCTGTTTGTCTAGTACAAAATAGACATCATCTCAGCGAATGTAACTTGTTCTCGTATTGTATAGCTGAAAAATTGCTCAATTAGCATTAAACAACAATCACTCACTGAAAGATCACTGGAATCTCTGTTAAATATCTAAGACAGGTAACAGAGCTTTCATTGTGCTTCATCTTGTCATCAACACATAGTACAAATGTATTTAATGATGATGTTAATGGCTCTTATTGTAAATTGAGTCCAAGACTTGACTGATCCAGCAGCTGAATGATATCATGCTTTTTACTTTATCACATGAATGTTATATCTGTTTTTATCTCACAGATACAGGTGTCACAGAAAGTTTATTAAATACCTGTCTAGAATACTTAGAAACACATTACCAGTGTGGCTGACATCATAAAAAAAAATATTAAAGCAATCGTTAAAACAAGTTCTCATGTTTTTTAGTCTAAAAGTTCTCATGATGAACTCCTGCCCAAAACCAGTAAAACTTTGTTCTGACCAGTAAATTTTTCAGTTTTTATTAGATGTATAACATACATTTTTTTTTAAATCACCTGATTTGGTGAAACCTGGTTTATACATATAATATTTGATAGATTAAAAGGATGAAAAAATCACATCTTAAATCAGAGGCTATGGATGCAGTCAGTGAAGAGGTGAAAGTTGATTTAATAATTAAGTGCTACTATTCATGATAACAGTTTTAATCTTGATGGATGAAGATAGTCTGATTGACATGTTTCAGTATATAACAAACAAACATTTGAAATGAAATTCATTTTTTTATTGATTTGATTGCTGTTTTTCATCGTACATTTACATTTAGACAGACAAAGCTCTACATGGGATGGAAAAATATTGTGGTCATTTATGTTTATAACATAAAATTTCTGTTTTAATTTTCAAATAGGTAAAAAAAACAAAAAAACAAGAATTTTAAATAATACTTGACTTGGTGTTACAGGAAGATTTCAGTGAAGATATTGCCTACATTATAGAAGCAGCTTTAACAGATACTGAAGAACAAGGTGTAGTGAGAAAAAAGGCCATTAACTCTGTCAGATCAATATTTGTTAAGGTAACATATTTTCTTTGAACAGGAGTAAGCAAGTTCTTATTTATAGTTTTAATCAACAAAAGGTGTGTCTTTAGCTGCATGTTTCACATTTTTACAGAATAACTTCTATCTTGTGTTCTTTTAGTGTAAGATTAATTGAAAGTTTATATGTATGATAATATTGATTGATTGGTGTTTAATGCCAACTTTAGCAGTATTTCAGCTATATTGTGGTTTTGTATGATAATAAGTCCGGTTTTATATTTATTTCCCATTTTTGATCATATTGAATCGTAATCATAGCAAAAAAATACAAAGGATAAATCTGATGACCACAAAATGTGCAACTGAGATGACAAAATAGAATCATTTATTGTCCCCCGCAAAGCGGAGCGGGGGATATGGAAATGCTGGGCGTCCGTCCGAGATATGTTGTAAGTGCTCTTAGATTTTTATTAAGTATTTTATTTAGGAATCTCTAGCTTAAGTTCGAAATTGGGCAAAATTCGATTGTGAGAATGGCGGCCATTTTCAAGATGTCTGCCAAAACACATCAAAATTTCAAAGTGCTACAATTTCAACAAAAATTTATATTCAGAAGATTCGACCTGAGAAATGTGATAGTGACAAATGCGATTTAAAAATGGCGGTAATTTTGGCAGCCATTTTTAAGATGGCCACCAAAATACGTAAAATTACGAAGTGCTCCAATATCAACGAAAATTGATATGTAGGGTTTTCCCCACATGAGGAATGTGATGGTGACAAAAGCGATTTGAAAATGGCAAGTTATTTACGTTTAATTTTGTAGAATCCAATTAAATTTTAAGGGCATAAAAATAGTGTATGGAGATGAGCACCTGCTGTTTTAAATAGTTTGAATGATTGTTACAAAAACATGGAACTTTTTAGCCGATTTGCGATAGTCGAACTCTGTTTATATGATGAACGGCGTCCGGGCGGCACAATCGTTTCCGCACAAAATCTTAAGAATGAAATGTCTGATCTAAATGAAACTTGGTACACACATGCCAGGTGGTGAGAGGAGGAAGCCTATTGATATTGAGGATCGTAGGACAAAGGTCAAGGTCACAACTTCTAAAAATAGAACAAAAATTTGATACTTTTTTCGTTTCCGCACGATATCTTAAGAACAAAATGTAGGATCTAACTGAAACTTGGTACACATATGCCTGATGGTGAGAGGAGGAAGCCTATTGATCTTGAGGTTTGTAGGTTAAAGGTCAAAGTCACAACTTCTATAAAAAAATAGGACAAAAATTTGAAAGTTTTTTCATTTCCACACGATATCTTAAGAACAAAACGTAGGATCTAAATGAAACTTGGTACACATGTGGCTATTGGTGAGAGGAGGAAGCCTATTGATATTGAGGTTTGTAGGACAAAGGTGAAGGTCACAACTTCTAAAAATAGAACAAATATTTTATATTTTTTTCTGTTTCTTCACGATATATTAAGAACGAAATGTCAGATCTAAATGAAACTTGGTACACACATGCCAGGTGGTGAGAGGAGGAAGCCTATTGATATTGAGGATCGTAGGACAAATGTCAAGGTCACAACTTCTAAAAATAGAACAAAAATTTGATACTTTTTTCGATTCCGCACGATATCTTAAGAACAAAATGTAGGATCTAAATGAAACTTGGTGCACATGTGCCTGATGGTGAGAGGAGGAAGCCTATTGATAATGAAGTTTGTAGGACAAAGGTCAAGGTCACAACTTCTAAAAATAGAACAAAAATTTGATACTTTTTTTGTTTCCGCATAATATCTTAAGAACGAAATGTTGGATCTAAATGAAACTTGGTACACACATGCCTGATGGTGAAAGGATGAAGCCTATTGGTATTGAGCTTTGTAGGTCAAAGGTCAAGGTCACAACTTCTAAAAATAGAACAAAAATTAGATATTTTTGTGTGTGTTTGTTTCCGCACGATATCTTAAGAACGAATGTCGGATCTAAATGAATCTTGGTACACACATGCCTGATGGTGAGAGGAGGAAGCCTATTGATATTGAGGTTTGTAGGTCAAAGGTCAAGGTCACATGTTCGTAACTCGGCTTTCGCACATTTGGTGCGTTATTGATTTTTCATTATTTTGTTTTCTAAATGATTTCTAATATAGAACCCATAGGAACTAATAAAAGTAATTTATACATAGGCGGGGGACATTGGCTATGGCATAGCAATCTTGTTTATTGTTAGGTAAATATTACTATATTTTATTTAACTGGTCGGGCGGAGTTTTACCTTTAAATTTACATGAGAGCATTCGATTTTATTTTGTGTATGTACAGGGCAGTTCCCGTTATTGACATTATTGAACTGTATTCAGCAGTGTCACCGAAATCAATTCATACAAAAGGAATAGAACGCACAAGGGTGTAATTTAAATACACAGACTGGATCATACTCGCACGATTGAATATAGCTGTATAAATGAAATTGATCAGGTAACCTGACCCTCCTAAATACATGGACTTTCCTGTAATCAGTCAACCTGTGTTAAGCCACGCCCAACCAGTTGAAAAAAATAGAGTAATATATTAACAATATAAAAAAAAAAAAAAAAAAGCTTCAAAGAAAATTTTCATAGCTTAAATCATTTATGGAATTTTATTTCATTTTCAGCAAATGGAGAAGTGTTTCCCATGGTATAATGTAAAAGCTTGTAGGATGTGGGAACACAATAGGTTTCTACCTCAGTAAGTTAAAGGGGCATTAGCTACGATTTTGACCAAAAAAATTAATTGTTTTGGAAATTGGTATATAGCTTTAAAATGATGAAATAAAGGTAAATATTTCACATTAAACAGCTTATAGTACCACTTTTTGCCTTTTGAGAATGAAAATTACCATTGATTTATTATTTCCTTGCAAGCAAATAATTTGACCTCGCTTTCTCCGTATGCAACTGACCTTACTAGTGACAGGTAAAAACGAATCATTTGTATTTTGTCGCTTATTAACTGCAAACTTGCATGGTTCTTTGTCCTAATTAACACTGACTGAAAGCAGATTTACAGAAAATAAGAAATAAGTGCATTGTTGTATTGATTTAATGATGATTCGGCAAACTCCGTAAACAATGCCGATAATTAATAAGATGATGTCCATTTCTTGATTGATCTCAAAACATGAGCAGTTGCACCTTTTTTCCCCGATGCGTGTACATTTCATAACATTTATAAGTTACAGAAACACGTTTTATTAAGGCATCAATCATATCTGATAGTTTTTATGGGTAACAAATATTTACGACTTTGGCAGATGCCCCTTTAAAAGATAAAAAGAAAAAATTGTAAAAATATAGCGAGAGATTTTTTTTTTAACACTTTCAAGACAAACTTGGAAAAGAAATCTTATCCACAGCAAAAAAAATTTTTTTTTTTAATCCAGTTTAAGCCTACAGTAAATACAAAAGTTATAGATTTATTATTATCCATGTGTTATATTTTTAGGACATAGTTTTGTTAGTAAGGCAAAATTCAAAATAAATTCTGTAGAGCAAAAAAATTACATTAAAAAAACAGACTATATGAATAAAACATTTGAATTCAAGTTTTATACTGATTGGCTGTGGGGCCGTCATAGTCGTGATCATATGGTAGTTGGATTTACAACTACCTATGCAATCAATACCATCTAAAGTTGTGAGTTTGAATCCCACCGAGACAGGGTGTATGCGATATAACATTATGTGATAAAATTAGTCAGTGACTTGCGGCAGGTCAGTGGTTTACTCCAGGAAGTCTTGTTTCCTCCACCAATAAAACTAATAGCCACGATATTGCTGAAATATTGTTGAAAGTGGCGATAAACACCACAACCCTAACCCCCTGATTGGCTGTTTTTGAGTACTAGTACAAAAAGCATACTTGAAAGGTTTAATGCCAGAAAGACTTGTATCCATGTTATGAATTTTGACCTGTATGTTTCAGTAATATGTTGCCAGAAGCTGTATTACCTCCCTTTGAAGACCACACCTATGCCCAGTGGTTGGAGAGAGAGGATGTCCCAAGATCACCACAACCATCACCTTTCAAAAAAGTTGTAGAAACACCAATAAAGAATATATTTCCTGTGGGTGAGTTCAAGATAGGATATTCATAATCATAAATCTGGATATATTAGAGAAACATTTGAAGTTATTGAAAGACTTGGCTGTAATAAAAGAAAAAATTGAGATATGTGGGGGAAAATATTTTTTGGTCCACTACTGTTCCCATAGGATGTCATTCAGTCTGTCTCTGATTTTATGTTGCCACCTGTAACAGAAACACTTTTTTAAGATCATGAATTCATTTTTTTGTAGAGAAATGTTGCATAGTGAAGGGCTGATGCATGCAAAAAATTGAAATATTTCATTTGTTTGACCTTCTTGCCAGTCTATGAAACCTCTTTCAGAACTTGGTTGAGATGAAAAGAACCTTTATGTATTGTATTTGGAGAGAGAGAAAAATCTTACGTAATTCAAGAATGCAGAACGGCTGCCATTTTGAAGATATTTTATTGACATATTTGAATTCCAATGACATGTCAAACAGTAGGGGATTTGTATCAGTTTGCAGTTTTTAGCTCACCTTGCCAAAGGCAATGTGAGCTATTGCCATCACTTGGTGTCCGTCGTCCGTTAACTTTTCACATTTTAACCTTCTGCTCTGAAACCCCTTAGCCAAATGAATTGAAACTTGTTAGGAAGCATCTATGGAAGGTCCTCTATAATGATTGCTCATTTCGTCCCGATCCATTGACAAACATGGCCACCACATGCAATTCATTTTTATGATTGTATGCTTTCTAAACAAATCTGTTTTCTGTGGAAAGAAAGATAACTTCTAAACAAATCTGTTTTCTGTGGAAAGAAAGATAACTCCAATTTAATCTGTGGTAAGATTTAAATTTAATTTAGGCCATGCAAAGTTAATTACTTGGTTCTCAGGCCCTTTTTTGTCAAAATTGATGAGGGAGGGCGGCATTTTTTTTTTATCCTTTTACTGCTATAAAAAGTAATGAGGGAGGCATTTTTTCTTCTTTTTTTTTTTGTGAAAAATATGGCAATGTATAAATCTTTTCATTACTTTATTGAAAATTTCAATTTTATTTCTTCCGATGGTGGCAGAAACATCACAAGTGGTTAATTTTTATGGAAACGTCCAATCCGCTGGTCCCAACGTACCATTTTTATCTCCGTAAACAATTCCAATAAGGTACAAGCTTCGGAGAAGCCCCCTATTATGTTTCCTGGTAAAACTGGCAAACATTTGTGCCGAATTTGCACAGAAACGATTGACATTTTGTCTAAATGTCGAACGGAAACACGTTTTTTATTTATACATTGTCATAACGATGCTTTAAATCTCATTTAAGCATGATGCGTTTTAAAGCGTTTCACCGACCACACGATATAAGAGAAAAACGGATGCGGTTGTATTTTCCGTACGGACAGCGCTACCGCATTAACAATTTTTTTTTTACTATTTTTGCAAAAAAATCGGCAATGCGGCGACGAATTTCCACATGCGGGCGGGCCTGAGAACCAAGAAATTAACTTTAAATGGCCTTACTTCAGTATAATACAGTTAAAATGAACCTGTATAAAAAAATGTGACCGAGATACCCACCCTAAACCATATATATTTATGATCAGGGTGACTAGGCAAATTAAATGCCTTATAGCACAGGCCCTGGGGGGGTAGTCATACCCCACCCCCTACCCCTGAAGTGAACTTTTTAATGGTTGAGATCCCCACCCCTAAACCATATATATTTATGATCAGGGTGACCAGGCAAATTAAATGCCTTACAGCTCAGGCCCCGGGGGTCATACCCCACCCCCTACCTGAGGTAAACTTTTTAATGGTTGAGATCCCCACCCCTAGACCATATATATTTATGATCAGGGTGATTAGGCAAATTAAATGCTTTATAGCACAGGCCCCAGGGGGTCAAACCCCACCCCCTATCTGAAGTGAATTTTTTAATGGTTGAGATCCACACCCCTAAACCATATATATTTATGATCATGGTGACTAGGCAAATTAAATGCCTTATAGCTCAGACCCCGGGGGTCATACCCCACCCCTAAACCATATATATTTATGATCAGGGTGACTAGGCAATTTAAATGCCTTATAGCTCAGGCCCCAGGGGGTCTTACCCCACCCCCTACCTGGAGTAAACTTTTTAATAGTTGAGATCCCCATCCCTAAGCCATATATATTTATGATCAGGGTGACTAGGCAAATTAAATACCTTATAGCTCAGGCCCCGGGGGTCATACCCCATCCCTACCTGAGGTGAACTTTTTAATGGTTGAGATCCCCTCCCCAAATCATATATATTTATGATC
>MJUT01028098.1:162209-184486 GCA_002080005.1 Gigantidas platifrons | reverse complement strand
CTATGGAATGTTCTGTATTAAGTTTCTTCAGAGCAGAATGCAAGGTGAGCGACACAGGCTGAGCCTCTAGTTTACTATTGTTCATAAGAGAAAATGTTCTCTTGTTCATTCATGCCACGATATAGCTGAAATATTGCTAAGATTGGTGTTAAGCACCAATCAATCAATACTCTTATACAATGGCATCCTTTTATTTAGAGTGAATTATTGTAGGAAATATTCATAGAAAGTGGATTGTTATTTCAGTTGACCCTGATGAAGAAGGAGAGAAAGTACTGTCATCTGATTTGGCTGATGATGGACAAGACACAAGGAGATGTATTCTCTGTTGGCACTATGGCGATGCTGATCCCAATGTAAGTTATACCATGGTTTTACCAGCTGGCTGAATTTACCAACAATGCGAAAATTAGATAAGAGAGTTGGCGACCTTTTACATCAATGGTTTAATGGTTAGGGTGCTCCCCTCAAGTGCGATAGACCGTGGGTTTGAGCCTGGGTCTGGTCAAGCCATAGACCATAGAATGAGTATTTGCTGCTTCTCCACTAAGCATGCAGCATTGAACAGTAAAAACAAACCAGGTTGGCTTGGAATCAGGATAATGTGTCAGAGTGGAACAACATGTTTACCTGTGGACTTGTTTCAGTGATCCAGTACTACAAAATTCCAACTAATGGTGTTTGTGTAGTACAAAGTGACATGTAGCTTGTTCTTGCCATGCTATACTGTGAAATCATTTTTATTCGTGGGTTACCAATTTTCATGGTTTTCGTGGGTAGGCTGATCCACGAAATTAAGAATCCAACGAACAATGAAACTTGGGAAGCAGTTTGACATCGATATATTGGCGAATGTTGTCCTCGAGTGACCTCAACTTTCTGGACCAGCTGAATAGGGTTGTGGTACAATTGACAATTTTAATGATGAAATAAGTACAAGCATTCCTTTTATGGGCTATAATCCGCGTGAACATGTTTGTGAATTATTTGATTTTGAATGCATGCGTAAAAACGACAGAAATGTTGATATGTGAAAAGATTTTAACAACTTTCTGTTATATAAATCAAATTTACTTCCAAACCATACACTGACGGTGACATGCTTCAAAGTGTTGTATAAACATTTTTCTGTTAAAGTATAACACCCTTGCTTTAATAAACGTATTTTATCACCTTTCTTTAAACAATTAATGATCAATTATCCTTAAGTTAACTGTACATTTACCCCGGGGACAGGATTAATCTTGTGACACGCCAACGATTGAGAAATATTGTTCTTTCTTTAGTTATGATAAATAAAAATTGTAAATAAAATGGAGAGTAAAATATTTGTAAGACATAAAAACAAATTTAATATATATTAAAGGAAATTGCTAGTGTACGTGCTAATAAAGTAGGTATGCCAGAAGGCACCATTTTGTTTTCTGATTCACAACTTCAGAGATGTGGACTACGATTTTATTAAGCATTTTTTAAGAAATTCCTTTTGAATTGTTGTTGATTGTGTCAGTTTGCTTGAAAATCGGATTGGTTTTTATTATCAGTAACAAAAAAAAANTTCATTTTGGTTGTCTTAGTTACAAACTATGATACAGCCTAGGTTAAGAACAAAACTAAGTCCATTTTCTGAAAGATCACACCAAAATACCCCTAGATACAAATTTTCAGGTCTCTACACCAAATAATATGGAAATGATGAGATATGCGCATATTAATTAGTTTGACTTAGTACTTTTTCCTATGGACATGATGAAAAACTGTTTTTCGGCCACTTTCCTAGTTAATTTTAATCCTTTATAAATCCTTTTTTTTTTTAGATGTTTACAGTTAATGCTAATAAATATCATGTACACACTATACTTATAATTTTTCAGGCATATTTGTTTACTGTGTCTTTAATTGTACACTCAGAAATATTAAGAAAAATTTAATTTTAGAAATTGAAAACAAAATGGCCACCATTTGGTTAGAGAAAATGTAATAAATTTCCAACTTATTTCGGTCATAACTCGCTTATTTCTAGGAATATTTTGACAAATGAAACATCAAAATTTTCAGCAGAAAACACTCTTTCTGATTCTGTTCAAAGAAAAGGGGAAATATAAATAGATAAAATTCATGTGGTATACCTAAATAAAGTAATTTCAGTAGATTTATTTTTTTTTACTTTCAAATTCGATAAAAATATATTTTGCTAAATTGAGCAAATGCCAGAATTTTCTACCGCTGTCAAAATGAACACTTTAATATCCACGTTCCACTTCCTATTACATAATTATACGGCTCATCTGTCTAATGTATTGAAGCTTTCTCGAAGATTTGCTACCCAATGAAACTTTATACATTATGTTGAAAAAATAAAACCCACAAATTTTATTTTGGGTACAAACACAAAATCCACGAATTTACGAATCCACGAACTTGTAATTTTTAACCAAACCACGAAAATTGATGCCCACGAAGAAAAGTACTTTCACAGTAGCTGAAATATTGTTCATTTGGCATTTAACAACAATCTCTCACTACAAGAAAACAGTGACTTTATGAGATTGGCTTGTTAGCTCACCTGACCCAAAGGGTCATGTGAGCTATTGCTACCACTGGGCGTCCGTCATCCGTCTGTCGTTAACTTTTTGCATTTTAATCAACTCCTCTAAAACCACTGGGCCAATTTGAACCAAACTTTGGTGGAATGGTCCTTGGGTGGTCCCCTTTCAGAAATGTGTCCGACAATCACCCCCACCAACCAAGATGGCTGCCATTACTAAAAATAGAAAATTCGGCAAAAAATCACTTAAAAATTATCTCCTCTGAAACTACTGGGCCAGTTGGGCCCAAACTATGGTGGAATAGTCTTTAGGTGGTCATCTATCAGAATTGTGTCCGACGAACCTGGCCGCCAACCAAGATGGCCACCGTTACTGAAAATAGGAAATTCAGCAAAAAATCACTTAAAAATGATCTCCTCTGAAACTGCTGGGCCAATTGGGCCCAAACTATGGTGGAATGGTCTTTAGGTGATCCCCTTTCAGAATTCTGTCCGACGACCCCGGCCACCAACCAAGATGGCTGCCATTACTAAAAATAGAAAATTTGGCAAAAAATCACTTAAAAATTATCTTCTCTGAAACTGCTCAGCCAATTAAGCCCAAACTATGGTGGAATGGTCTTCAGATGGTCCTCTTTGAGAATTGTGTCCGACGACCCCGGCTGCCAACCAAGATAGTCGCCGTTACTAAAAATAGAAAATTTGGCAAAAAAAATCAATTAAAAATTGTCTCCTCTGAAACTACTTGGCCAGTTGGGCCCAAACTATGGTGGAATGGTCTTTTGGTGGTCATCTATCAGAATTGTGTCCGACGACCCTGGCCGCCAACCAAGATGGCCACCATTACTAAAAATAGGAAATTCAGCAAAAAAAATCACTTAAAAATGATCTCCTCTGAAACTGCTGGGCCAATTGGGCCCAAACTATGGTGGAATGGTCTTTAGGTGATCCTCTTTCAGAATTCTGTCCAACGACACCGGCAGCCAACCAAGACGGCTGCTGTTACTAAGAATAGAAAATTCGACAAAAAATCACTTAGAATTTATCTTCTCTGAAACTGCTGGGCCAATTGGGCCCAAACTATGGTGGAATAGTCTTCATATGGTCCTCTTTCAGAATTCTGTCCAACGACCCCGGCAGCCAACCAAGATGGCTGCTGTTACTAAGAATAGAAAATTCTACAAAAAATCACTTACAATTTATCTTCTCTGAAACTGCTGGGCCAATTGGGCCCAAACTATGGTGGAATAGTCTTCAGATGGTCCTCTTTGAGAATTGTGTCCGACGACCCAGGCCGCCAACCAAGACAGCCACCGTTACTAAAGATAGAAAATTTGGCAAAAAATCACTTAAAAATTATCTCCTCTGAAACTACTTGGCCAATTGGGGCCAAACTATGGTGGAATGGTCTTTAGGTGGTCATCTTTCAGAATTGTGTCTGACGACCCCGACCGCCAACCAATATGACCACCGTTACAAAAAATAGAAAATTCAGCAAAAAATCACTTAAAAATGATCTCCTCTGAAACTGCTGGGCGAATTCGGCCCAAACTATGGTGGAATGGTCTTTAGGTGATCCTCTTTCAGAAATCTGTCCGATGACCCGGCCGCCAGCCAAGATGTCCGCCATTACTAAAAATAGAAAATTTGGCAAAAAATCACTTAAAAATGATCTCCTCTGAAACCACTGGGTCAAATGGGCCCAAACTATGATGAAATGGTCTTTAGATGGTCCCCCTTCAGAATTATATCCGACAACCCCGCACACCAAAGAAGATGGCTGCCATTGCTAAAAATAGAAGATTTGCAAAAATTCACTTAAAAATTATCTCCTCTGAAACTGCTGGGCCAACGTTGAGCCAGGTGAGCGATTACAGGCTCCTAGGAGCCTCTAGTTGTCTGATAGAGATTCTAAATTATGTAATTATTATCAAAACTAAAGTTCTCCTTCCTCAGACATATATGACTTTAGCTGATATGGTTACCATCTTTAGGCCTTTTGGTTTTATTGCACCCAAACACTTATAACTTATTTGGCTTTCCAATCTTTCCATTTTTAATGTACCTGATGATGGTTATTCCAAAAATGTGCCGTTTGTACTAAAATTGATATCTACGTTTTTATTTTATAAATTTTGGACGATTATGATTTTGATATATAATACAGTATAAACTAATAAATAGTGACCTGAATATTACAGGGAGCTGGGAGATTGTTATATGGAGGACAAGATGATTGGGTTCATGTTAATTGTGCTTTGTGGTCAGCGGAGGTTTATGAAGAAGGACAGGACGGAGCTCTGCAGAATGTTCATGAAGCTGTTTCTAGAGGAAGAAAAATGGTAATAGTATAGACAGACAAATAAATTGAGAGAACCAGTTTAAAGCCAAGCAAATTAAATAGTCTGCGGCGGCATTCATGTTGATTTTGGGAACCACGTTTATGATATTTTTGGCAGTTGGATATAAATTCTTGATGTGGTATCCAAATTCTAGAAAAATTCTCAGCATCTAGTTTGTATTTACTTATATTTACTATTTCAAGACCCAGAAATTCATGTTTCTTTCAAACAGCGGAAATATCATTTGTCTTAAGAAAAGTGTTTCTGGTTGAGATGAAATTAGGATCATGTTGTTTGCCTCATTTCAAATATGTTGAACTTCCGAAGTATATAATATATATAATGCATGACATTTCAGAAAAGGGGGAGCAATTAAAGATGTGATTTTAATTAGATTGCTGACCCCATTTAGCCAAATTGAAGCAAACCTGACAGAGGTGGTCTTTGGGTAGTCTCTTTTCAAAATTATGTCTGGCGACCCTGCCAACTGAACTACTTGATGGGTTTTTTTTTCATATATGTTTCCCACATTTAATTATTCATTAATAAAATAATTTATTAGTGTTGGACATGTCAGTTTATTTTATTTGTAAAAACAAATAGCCTTGATCTCTAATGAATGTGTTTTGAATGAAAGTACTATTGTACATGGAATGATGCAGCATTGTGATATGAATTTCAGTGTAGTATCAATGAATGAAGAGTATTGGGTTCAAGTCCTGGAGGTTCAAAATTGAGCATGTGTTAGGATATGAATCTTTACAAGTGGAGTGATCCAATTTTCTAGTTTGTAGTAAAATGTTATAGGGGCTGTTAAAACATACAGTATATCCCCACCCCCAATAGAGTTTCATTTTGAGGTCTACAAGACGTATCCTATCCATTTATTTCTGGGCATTCATATTTTTCGTTGCTCGGTGATGGCATCTCTGTGGTTGGTCATCTTATTTTCAAAGTGGCATCCCTGGGTAGTATGTATGCCTTTAAGCTATAGTTAAACTTTATTATATTAATCTTACTGGAGAAAATATTAAGTTGTGATCTACCATAAACAATGTGTAATAACATGCTGTACATGTATTATAATATGTGATTTTCCTATTTTACAGAAATGTGATACATGTCAAAGAACGGGTGCTACTGTAGGTTGTAATACCAGGGGATGTCCAGCTAATTACCACTTTATGTGTGCCAGAATGGATGGCTGTCTCTTTCAGGACGACAGAAAAGTATTTTGTTCACAACATGGAGACAAAATTGATGGACATGTTAGTAGTCAGTTTTCCTTTTCGCTCCTCTACTGTAAACCACCATTTTTGTTTTGTAAAAATGATCTCTCGTCCAAACCATGTGTCACAAAAGAAGATTATATATATGCATATATATAAGATATCAACTGAAAACATTCAGAATATTCAATAAGTTAATATTTTTCTTTGATTATGGTCCTGAAATATTTGCTGCTGGACATTTAGAACAACCAACAATCAAACACTCAATCAATCTTTTGATTTTCCTCTGCTATGAAGTAATATATTTCAAATATTACTGGGTTGAAATATAGCACAAATACAGGTGATACTTGTATGAATTTAATGGTCTAAATGACATTTAACATCATGATAATGAAAATCTTGAAAGATCAGTCATTATGTTGTCTGTTGAAACAAATGCAGTATAAAATCATATGAATTAAGACATTTTCAGAATTATTTGGTACAAGAACTGAATTGTTACCTTGATTGTAATAATATAAATTTCATATTTTTATGGGTTTTTTTTCTAGCTTGTTAGTAAAGACAAGTTTGCTGTTTTAAGAAGAATATGTGTCGATAGAGAAGGCATGAAGTTTACGAAGAAAACATGGGCAAAGGGTCTGACTGCAGCTGAATTAAACATTTTGATTGGTAGGTGTCCATTCCAATACTTAATAATTAATTATGAAAGGAAAGTTTAAACAGTGATGTTCAACAATTCCTCCAATATCAACAAAAAAGATTGATATTTGGCATTAGAAATCAAGGTCAGACATTAGATAGGCACATAGCTATTGATAAAAAAATCTGTATTGAACTTTCAAGTACATGTTGAAAATGTAAATTATAAAGATTTGTACTTTTGTAATAGAGAAGGATAAACACAGATGTTTATGAATTGCACCCGCTCATGGCGACGTGTACACGATAGTGGATTGAAGGGATGAAAGTTTTTCTCTGATCAATGGATTTCTTTTTTTTTTAGTAAAATATTTGGAAATGAAATGTCTCGAACTCGGTCCAATCCGGTAGAAGGTATAAAATGAGGGAATTCAGGCACTGTATAGGTTCTTATTATACCCCCGCTCCACCGGAGGGGGGGGGGTCCAATGTTTAACCTATGTCTGTCCTTCCGTCCGTCCCAAGATATTTTTCTCAGCAACTATTGATGGCAGAAATCTGATATTTGGTCACAAGCTTCATTTCGTGGGAAGCGTTTTTCAACCCATCACATTCCTACTTGCTGTTTGCCGACTTGGTTGGTTTTTATACACATTGAACATATATGCAGGGGTATCATAAGTGAGCATTAGCTCACAGTTCATCTTGTTTCCATTAGTGAAAACTTTCATCTCTATGATTAGAAATTAAAGAAAGTCACTATTATATAACATTGTTTAATGCATTTCCCTATGTGTACCTTTTAAGCTGAAGGCCATGTCAGGGCTTTTGGCATCCATTGTCCATCTGTATTAGAAGAAAATAATAATTCAAAGCACCAGAGTTCAAAGTTTAATATATTCATTGGTTTTATAGGGAAACTTAAAAATATATAAATATCCTCCGACGTGAAGTTTCCTTAAAAAATATATCAGATTTGACGGGGGAAATGAAGATTAAACTTTAGACATATGAATAGCTGGACACACTATATGGTAACATAGTAGGAAATAAAGGTTTATTATACCCCCGTTCCACCGGAGGGGGTATACTGTTTTACCTCTGTCCTTCCGTCCGTCCCAAGATATTTTTCGTCGCATTTTTCTCAGCAACTTTATGGCAGAAATCTGATATTTGGTCACAAGCTTCATATAGGTATGCCATATTGTGGGAAGCGTTTTTGGACCTGTCAGATTCCTACTTCCTGTTTGCCGACTTAGTTGGCTTTTATGCACATTGAACATATATGCAGGGGTATCATAAGTGAGCATGACCTCACAGTTCATCTTTTGACCTAGAATTGAAAGGAAAATTTGGCATAACATGAAATAGAACTGGAGCCATACAAATGTTGGACTGTTTATAGAAATTTATTGATAAAACATTATTTTATGGAGTCTTTCCTTGATACAGTTTTTTTGTCAAATGAAGAATAATTGATATTTTGTTTTGTAGGATCCTGTACGATAGAATCTATAGGAAACTTAACAGCATTATCTGACTGTAAAGGTCTTCTTTTACCTGTTGGTTTTAGGTGAGTAAAAATGACAATTTTTGGGAAGAGATCGGTGGAACATTTCTCTTGTATGAACAGTTAATAAAGTATTTTTTAAAACTATTGAACACTGGAATCAGTTTCTAAAGTTCACATGATTTGCATTATGTTTTATTTTCAAGTCAATTTTTTAACGGCCAACTCAAAAACTAATTGACAATTTTGACTTATCAGTCCGATTATTCAGTTGCATTAGGTACCATTTATACAGATATAAATAGTATTGTCCATATCCATAATTTCACAATATGTATATTTTATTGATAGTGTGTACAATGCTTGAGAAGAAAAGAATAATCATTATGTTCTGCAAAGTGAAAGTTGCTTTGGTGCTCCAGCATAACCAACTACTAAACCTTGTTCTAACTGAAATTATTAGCAAATTCAATTGATATTTTAACAACTGATATTTCTCTTTTTTTTTTGTAAAATATATTTTGTTGATTATATAGATTTTGTCTATTTTTTAATCATTTATATCTACTCTAAATCACATTGCCAAGTTAAATCAAACATTGTTAGAGAAATTCTTAGATGGTTCACTTGTCGCCATTATGGAAAATATATATTTCTTAGCACGACCCAGATTTATTTTAACCTTGAAAGAGCTGTTGGGTTTCAGTTAGCTGATCAGTATAAAAATCACCTACGACAGGTTTTCTCTGGGTATTCCGGTTTCCTCCACCAATAAAATTGACCGCCAAGATACAACTGAAATATTATTGAAAGTGGTGTTAAACCCCATAAACTGTAAACCGCAAACCAGTATAAAAATCTAGCTCCATGTATTGATCTAGACATCATTGCATCGGAAAGTAACATTATTTTTGCATCTTATAACAAAGATGTGACCTAATTTCATGCTTCACTGACTTTTTGAAATATAACATTTACAATTGTCTTCCCGAATGTTTTTTTTTTATTTAAAGCCAAAAAAAAAAATCCTAGATAAAGTAGATAGATATTTTTCTAATTGAAACTCACTCGTCAACTTATTTAGTGTAAAATGATATTTTACTTAATTCATTTTAATTTATATTTTATAGCTGCACAAGAGTTTACTGGAGTACCAAAGATTCAAGAAGACGATGTGTTTATACCTGTAAGATTACTGAATATCGGCCTGAAAGTCCAAAAACACCAGTTGCTACCATTAAAGACATGACTATTATTCACGATGAAAAAAATCCTGGTTATGTCCCTTTATCACAACTTGAACTTCCTGTGACCTTGAAGAGAGCCAATATCATAGACCTGACTGAAGATTCCACACACTCTGGTGATTCATCACGAACATTAATTGCAAGTTTTGATAAAACAAGAACCAGTTCAATTGACTGTGACGATTCTTTGAGTGCCTCTTGGCCAGGACCAAGTAAAAAACGTAAAAGTGATCCAGTACCACTAGATTTGTCATTACTGTCACCAACAACATTACGTCTACTGAATAAAGATCCAGATAAATATAAAAAGGAACACGATAACAGTGAATTGAATAAATCCTCCAACAAATCATTGCCGTCTGCAGTTCCCGTGGCGATTGATAATCCTCTTACTGAGATTGCTAGTAGATTGAATAGAGCAGCAGCTAAAAGTCGACAAAAAAGTGAAGAGAGAACAATTGCCGGGATCACAACAGCGGTAGTTTCAAATCGTCCATCTAGTGCTCCACTTTTTGCAAGGTCAAGGTCAAACTCTGCAGAACGTCTGGTATCGCCACCAAGATTGTGTTCATCCCCCATATCTGAAACTCTGCCACCCGTAAAAGAAACAAGTGATGTAATTAACGTTGATGAAATTGATCAGGAGAAGGTTAATAATCAGTGTGTTTCCATGGAAACTGACGAATTAATGAAGTCAATGGATATTGATGAGAATTTGGAGACTATTATAAATGAATTGTCTGGAGAAAATGAAAATGCTTTAATTGTCATTACGGATGATGGTCAGGAGTTAAGTGAGGAAGATTATTCTATGATTGCTGAATATGCAATGAAATGTGACGACCAGTCTGCTGCATCTGAAACAAATAACGATAAGTCGAGTCCTGCAGTGGGAAGTATAATATTGTCTTCAAATACGGAAATTGTCAAATCTGATTCAGTTCAAGAAATTCAATCTGCTCAAATGTCATCAAAGCGATCGCTAACCCCAACTGATAGTAGCATTTCGGTTTATATACCACCTAATAGAATAACGGCTCCAACGAATGATATATCTTTTGAAGGACCATACACCCAAGAAACAACAGAACTTGACCAGAAAGAAACGACAGAACCGGTTGGAAATAACCAGAAAGAAACAATAGAACCGGTTGGAAATGACCAGAAAGAAACAACAGAACTGGTTGGAAATTACCAGAAAGAAACAACAGAACAGGTTGGAAATGACCAGAAAGAAACGACAGAACCGGTTGGAAATGACCAAAAAGAAATGACAGAACCGGTTGGAAATGACCAGAAAGAAACGACAGAACCGGTTGGAAATGACCAAAATGAATCAATAGAACCAGTTGGAAATGACCAGAAAGAAGCAGAAGATGATGAAACCAGTGTACTAGTAGCACCAGAAAAATTACTTGGTAATTGCATGTTGTTCTAAAATTATGACTTTAAATTTCATGAAATGTCCAAAAAAATGTACAATTGACCAACAAACTTCATAATTCAATACCAAAGACTATTAAATTGGTATTTGATGCTTCCCTTCTAGCAAACAGCACAAAGACTGGTTGACTCAGAATCAAGATAATGTGTCCAAGTGGAGCGACATGTCTACCCACAGACTGTTTTGCTTCAGCACTATGAAAAACCAACTAAGTGTATTTGACTAGTACAAGGTGAACTTCATCTTTGTCCCAACAAATTGCAACTTGTTCTCACCATGATATAAGTGGAAAATTGCAATCTTGGCATTAAACAACAATCACTCACGCACATGGCTGTTGACTATCATCCCATCTAAGGTGTTGTCATGGTTAATGGTAGGTGGATTTAAACTACCTGTGCAATCAGTGCCTATCATCACCACTAAAGTTGTGAGTTTGAACCCTGTTCATGGAGAGGTATGCTATGTGCTGCATTATGTGATGAAGTTTGTCAGTGACTTGCGACAGGTCGGTGATTTCCATCAGGTACTCCGTTTTACTCCACCAATAAAACTGATCGCCACAATATAACATAGATATTGTTGAAAGTGGCATTAAACACCACAAACCAAAGCATCATCTATTAGAATTGGTGAAGTAGGATACTGTAATAGTTTTACAATTATGTCAAAATATTCTCTAAAACCAATTACAGAATTTACAGAACAACAAACAAAAACTACCGTTAAAAACCAATCTGTAAATGCCGGGATGATCACTTTCCATCTTCATAGTTGAGAACATGAAACTTATTTAATATTAACCTGGTTTTTTTTTTTTACATGATTTCCAGAAATTTAGAATGGTTGCCAGCATAGAACATGTTTTTTTTTTTTTTTTTTACATTTGACTCTTTAAAGAAAAGCCCATGCTGAACAGAAGGATATTAGATTTTTTTCAGTGAATTTTTAAATTGGAAATATAAGTGGTTTTTATTATTTAACAAATTCAAATGTACACATTTGCACTTAATAGTGTCAGCACAATCTAGTACATGTATTAGTGTTTTTTTTATTATTTAGTTGTGTTGTGTGAAGTTTAAAGTTTTTCTTCTTTTCCAGAAACTTTTGAAATTGCCAATGACGACCTTGATTCATCACTTAATAGAACAAGTACCAAGAACACAAACATTACAGAATCTGATGATTTAGAATGTATGCCATCCGTCGTTCATGAAATCGATTGTAGTTTGGAAAAAGAAGAATCGATGATCGATGTCAATAGTAAATCTGATCTTATTATAGCTACTGCTGATTGTCCAGTCCTAGAAAAGTCGATTGGAAATGAATCTGAACTTGAACTGACAGTCGATTCGGACATAAACACAGAACAGTCGTCCATGCCAGTTTTAACCATAGAAAGTCCAATGAAAACAAAAATGGATAGAGCTATTGATGCTTCACATAATGTGTGCACGAAGGGAGCAGACGTTATAGAAATAGATAAACATTTTAAGGATTTAGAAGGAATTAATCCAGTTAAAATGATAGATGGGGTAGATATGGAAAGTGATAAGTCAAAACTTTATAACCCTCTTGAAAAAAGAGATAGAAAAGAAGAAGAAAAGATTCAGGAACCACCTAATAATTTCCTGTTTAGGAATTCGGATTCATTTATTTTAGATGAAGAAACTGGTGATTTTGTTCCAAAACTAGAATCGCCTGTGAAGGAAGTACCTAGAATTCCATTAATAACTGCAAAAAAATCTAAAAAACAGAGAAGAACAGAAGAGCCCAAAACACCGCCATCAAAAAGTCGTAACTTATTTGAAGCTTTGAATTTATCTCCAACAGAAACTATAGAAGATGAAGAGCAAAAGGAAGAAGTTTTAAAAGGTTTAGGTTTGGAAAGAGCTCCATCGCCTCGGCAGGAGAAAGAACGTAAATCTTATCCATTGAGACGTAGATCAGTGTTGAAGGAAGAAATGAAAGAAGAATTAAATATACCTTTGCATGATAAGCTGACACAGAAAATCAAAGCAGAGAGTATGGCGAAGAGTAGTCCTGGTGAGGAGGGTCCATTTAAATGTCAAACTTGTAAACGACATTACAGAACACTAGAAAGTTACAAGAAACATGTTAGTAATTGTGACTTTGAAGTCAGTAGTACGACAGACGAGGAAGACGAAAAAGAGGAGGAATCAGGTATTAGAAAAGGAAGATATCCCATGAGAGAAACTACAATAGTACAATCTGTTGTCAGTCAGGTGGAAGAACAAGAAAGAAAATCTGGGTGGAAGAAACCGGGAAGACGAAGTTTAGACAAGAAACAAAACACTGACCTGTCACCCAAAGTTGTTCTTGCTCGTCTAAGTCCATCCAAGTTGATGCCTTCAAAGAAGTTTTCTCATTCCACTTTGACCTCTCCATTGGAAAAAGGGAAGGAGCGATCTCCTAAAATTGTTATAACCTCTGCAGTTGATGAGAAATCGCAAAGTCCAATGAAGGCAAAACAAAACAAATGCAAACCTTCATTGCAAAGAACACCAGAGATTGATAAACAACATATACAAAGAAAGGTGGATACTCCCAGACCTAGAGGTCGACCACGGCTTAGTGATACTATAGCAAGTAAAAAAGCTCATGTCAACCTAAAGGATCAAAATCGAAATACGTTCACAAGTATATACTCGAGTCGTAAATACGGGAAGTTCCACAAACGCTCGAAAAGTGATGGATTATTATTTGCTTCTAGAATTGCATTGTCTGAAAACCCTTATGCAAAACAGTACTCGATCAAAAAAGCAAGTGCAAGGTATCGTGAAAAACGGACCCATTTGGAGAGATCTGAAAAATTTAGAAAGCCGTCAGATCGTAGGGATAGTAGGAGAAAAAGTGATATATCAGGCTACGCTACAATTAATAGTACCCGTAGAAAATCAATAGATAAACTCCATAGTAATGATTCTTCAGCATCATTTAAGGAAGTAAATAAGAGCAAAACCTTGGAGTCATCAACAAACGACGTGAGTAAGTCTACTGAGGACATTAAAGAATCTACCGATCATGAGGAGACCAAAGCCCCACAATTGGATGACTTGTCTACTTTAGAGTTACAAGTAAAACGTAAAAGAGGTAGACCAAGGAAAAACCCTGCTGTAAATAAGGAAAGCAAAGTCTCTGCCCATCCTGATGATAACACTGCTGATAATAAGTCTGGGGATACGTCTGAAGTTCATAGAAAGATGGAAGATCAATCTGAATATGATAACATACTAGACAGAGAAATAAAACAGGAAATGTTGGACGATGAAGAAGAGATGTTCAAAGTAGAAAAACCAGATGTGGAAGGTGAAAGTATGAATAGAAACAGAAAATCTTCAAGTAATGATAGTGAAGAAAAACAATGTGAGAGACTTGTACAAAATGAGAAAGATATCGGTTGTGAAAAAGATCAAGTAGAAATAAGGGGCATAACTCAAAATGAAGCTATTTTAGGGTCAGCAGCAAGGCCGATGGTTATTGATGATGAAGATGATGATTTAGATGCAAAAGATTCCATTCATCAAAGTTCTAAGCATAAAAGAGTTTGTAGAAAACGTAAAGAACAATCCCCTAGAAAGTCTACTGACGAGGAACCAAATGTTTACTTAAAATCTTCTCCAGGTGTTAAAGCTTTGTCAGAATTTCTAGCTCAAAAAGAGAAGACTCCACCCAAAAATGAACCAACAACTCCTGATTTATCTAGTCCTCGGGAAACAAGTCTACCAAAACAATTATTCAAGTCAATGACCTCTGATATGGATACGGTGGAACAACCATCTCAAATTTATGAACAGAGTAGCATGAATAAAAGTTTGTTCAATTTTGTAACAGATCAAGAAGGAAGTGAAAAAAGCTCAAGACAAAAAAATGTTGACCAAATACAACAGAGTGTAAAGAAGGATGACCGTAATAAATCAATGAAAGGTCGAAGGTCATCTGATGAAGCAAAAATCAATGTACAATGTAGAACTAATACAGATTCCCCAAGGTCACGTAACTCGTCTGGTCATTCAGAAGACAGGAACATATTTAAAATTTTGAATAAGGATTCACCACCAAAGAATGAGGGTAGGAGCAGTAGCTCGTACAGTGCCATTAAGCCGGCTGCTGAATACTCTCAACAATCAAGAGGACCGCCACCACTGATGACACCGTCCTTGATAGGGTTACATAATCCTTCTGTTTCAATGACAGCCTTCCAGAATTTACAACAAAGAATGCCACATGCATTGCAGCAAATTCACGGAACGAATCCCCAGGTCGTGCCACACACACAACAAATGTCAAAACCAATAGATCTCACTCAGATGTCTGCTCCAGTACCAGCCCAAGCGGCCATTCAAAGTACATTTGATATGGATCAACATATCAATAGAATGATCCGTGAAACATCACTGGCTGCAGGACCTATCCACCAAAATCAAATTCTTCAACAAATGGTTTTAAATCAGTCTATCCAAGCTGGAATCACTTCCCAAAACCAACCAATGATTAACCAACCTTCATGCCATACTGTCGTTCCAAATAAAACCAACCAACCTTCACCACAAATTGTTAGTGAAAGCAAAGACCAGCAGTACCATATTAATCAACCAAAAACAAGTCCCGTAACTCTTGGTAATGACCTGCAAACTGATTCATGTAAAAGTAAATTAATTCCATATCATCAACTCTTACAGAAGAGTTTGACAGAAAAAGGGACAATTGTACCAAAGTTTATAAAGTCTAATAACCAAGCCATTCTGCCTGCAATTCAGTCAAATCCACTTTCTAGAGCACAAAGTGTAAATCATCCACAACAATCCACATCAACTGCAGTTGTACCTCAACAAAAGACATCCACTGGAGCTAAACCGAACACAATTGTTCGTATATTTGTTGATGGAAAACCAGTTGCCTTGACAACTGATCCAACCGTTCTTCAAGATCACGCTTCACTCCTGAACAAATTAGGTGGGGGACAGATTCAAAGTGGTACATACTCAGTAACAGTTTCTGCTCACCGTGTTCCGTCGAGAAATACAAGTCCAATTGATTCCACCAGTAATCAACTGTGTAAAATCCCAGCAATACAGCCAGTGCTACCTCATTCCAAGCAACTCATTTTACCTCAGTCTCCAAATGATCTAATTGCTGCTCAATATTCACAATGGAAATGCCAAGATATTGCCTCTGCAGGGAATAGCAATAATTCTAGCAGACCAAATATCCCTTCTACGGTTAAAGATGCATTAGACAGTCAGCTGGGATCAAGACTTTCATCAATCACCGGTTCTGTTTCTCAATTTGAACAAAATCAAGTTTTATCATCTTTGTTGTCGAAACAAAATCAGTTTCATACAAATTTAGGATTGCCTACAACACACCATAGTTTGTATTCAAGACCTAGTTCAGAAGCATTACCTAGAGAAATTCATGAACTTATGAGAAAGGTACCTTTACCTGAGCGACAAACACCTTCAATATCTGTGCAACCAAAAATTATGACATCATACGTGAAAAAACTTGATGGTACAATTCAGAAAAAAACTCTAGTTAAACCTATGATCGTGAATAGAAAACGTCCTGCTATAAATCCTATTAACATAATGGGTAGTGCTTCAAAAAAACCATTAATTTCCACTTACATGGAGAAAAATGGGATTGTTCAGGGACTCCTGTCAAAAGTTTACATGAGAAAACTAGTGAAAGATGCCTCGCCCAAGCCAAAGATGGTCGATAGTATGCAGCAAACACCACGATCAATACATAATTACGCTGGAGAAGAGAAAAAGAGAGGAAGAAAAATTCTAAAGAAGCCTGGCCGCAAAAAGACTCCACAGAAATCTAGAAATATCAGCAAACCTCATGCTGGAGGTAAGATTTAATTAGTTAATGGGATTTGGGTTTATGGTGTTTAACGCCACTTTCAACAATATTTCAGTTACATTGTGGTGGTCAGTTTTATTGGTGGAGGAAACCGGAGAAAACCACTGACCTGTGACAAGTCGCCGACAAACTATCACATAAGGTTGTGTAACAAGTACACCTGGCCATGAACGGAATTAGTTTATGTGTAGTTATGTATCATTTATAGAAAATTTTATCATTAGAATTTATTTAATGATCCAAGAAGAATTTAATATTGATTTGTAGAAGAATTTTAATTGCTTCAATCTCTTTAGTAATTCTTCTCATGTCAGTTGTGTAATCCTGATCAATAAGCATAGCATCGAGTAGTCATGCAGTTTACACAACTTTCGAGACATGTTCATGCAATATGAAGCAAGTATATTAAATGCTACTAGTATTTCCCAATGGGATTTTGAATTTATTATTAATTGAAGATGTTCCAATGTAATGATGTAACGATAGTGTATCTAGTATCACATACATACAGTGTGTTATATTCATTTCTCAGCAAGTACTAGCCATCCCATAATTCACGGTCCAAAGGAAGTGACATCACTACCTCAGGCAGCTGTAGAAGAGGAGGTGACAGAGTCCTCGATGATGAGTTTTATGGAACACCAGTTGAAAGTTCAGGAAAAAGCAGAGAGAAGGGAGAAAAACGGAGCACATCTAATGTTTGAAATTACCAGTGACGATGGCTTTAGTTGTAAGGCAGAGTCAATGGAAGGTTAGCCTGCATTTCTTATCTTTATATTCTCAATTCTGTGTACTTTGATTTTGGTGCATAACTGGGTATGGTAAAATTATGGACAAGGCTGGCTGGAAAGAAGGTCAGTTCCTACATGCTATGAGGGATATATTGAAGAGTTCCCTTTTTTGTATGATGATCGAAAATTTATTTTTAGTTTATTTTAATTTTAGAATATGTTGAATCTTTTTGTTGATATACATGAGAAACTATGCCGTATATGCTCTGCTATAATAGTCATGCTTAAAAGTTGGAAGGCCTTTTTAAATTTCTAGTAATAATGCAATTTATAGTCAAGTATTTGGTGAACCATTTGTTTCAACCATAAAAAAATGATGTACAAATTGACTTGTGCATCCAGGATATTCCTAAATTTTGAAATGTGAAAAATATATATTAAAGGTTAATGCAAAGTAATGTTTGGCATAGAACATCATGTATAAAATATGATTTATTAAATAGAATATCACTTTGTTTTGTAGAAGCTTGGCAGCAGGTAACTGAGAGAGTTCAAGATGCCAGAACGACAGCCCGTATGAAGCATTTGTCGTGTGCAAGTAAGAATCTTAATGAAATTGCACAAATTCTTAGAATCAATTTAAATATACTTTTATACTTTTATATATAAAATCTTTTAATTTTGGCAAAGAATAGAAAATTGCTTAAATTTTGTGAACCGTGCATTAGGCCTCATGTTTGTGAACAAGTAGATGTAGATTGGCAAAAATCTTATTTTCTCACATGATTGTACAAGTGTGACGGTCATATTATACCCCCGCTCCATCGGAGGAGGGTATACTGTTTTATCTCTGTCCGTCCCAAGATATTTTTCTTTGCATTTTTATCAGCAACTATTGATGGCAAAAATCTGATATTGTGTCACAAGCTTCATATAGGTACCCCATATCGTGGGAAGTGTTTTTGGACCCGTCACATTCCTACTTCCTGGTTGGTTTTTATACACATTGAACATATATGCGGGGGTATCATAAGTGAGCATTAGCTCACAGTTCATCTTGTTCAATAAGGGGGCCATCGTGGCTGTGATCGTATGGTAGTTTGATTGACAACCACCAATGCAATCTGTGCCTATCACCACTGATGTGAGTTCGAATCTCGATCAAGACCAGGTGTACAACATTATGTGATAAAGTTTGTCAGTGACTTGCGACAGGTCACTGGTTTTCTCTGGGTCCTCCGGTTTCCTCCACCAATAAAACTGACCGCCACGATATAACTGAAATATTGTTGAAAGTGGCGTTAAACACCATCAAACAAACAAACAAAACAAAGGCATATTCAATGTGAGATTTCTGCATCTCACATCACATGACCCTTTTTGGCATCACAATATGGAAGCGTTGCAAGTACAAACCATGGAAGAATTTTTCCTAGCGGAGAGACATGTCTACCCTCTTGATTATTGTTTTAATTACCTAAGATTAAGTATGTTGGTCTAGTACAAAGTGGACACCATCTTCATCATTTCATTGAATGTAACTGATATATCTGACAAATTGCTCATTTGGAGTTAAACAACAATTACTCTCTAGTACATGCCAATTAACTGGATATGATCAAGTCTTAATAATGAATTATTTTCTTTGGTTTGAATATGTTTGGAGTTAAACAACAATCACTCAATCGCTTACTATATGCCAGTAAACTTGATATTAATAATGACTTTCTTTGGTTTAGGCATTCATGGTGTAAATATGTTCGGAGTGAACCACAATGCTGTTGTATACCTATTAGAACAGTTGTATGGAGCTCAGTTGTGTCGTAACTACAAGTTTAGATATCAACAGTATACACGTAAAGAGGAAGAAGAGGTATTTTATTTATGAAGTTCTGAATATGATATCTTCAGTCCTTGTAAATATTATGAAGAAAAGGGGGTGGGGGGTTGATATTTTTTTTGTACCCGTCTCGATATAATTTGATGTTAACTAAACAGTATTCAAACAAAGAAGAAAATAAAGGCCAGTGGTTGTTAGATCTAGTATATGCCTTTACAGTTTTGGCAATATTTTTTGGGTTTTGACTAGTAAAATAAGTTTAGGGGTTATCCACCTAAAAAAACAGAACTTGTAGTGTGTGAAATTGATTCACATTGCATTTCATATTAATTAAACGTGTATTTAGCAACCAACAATCTTAGGTTACCCTATTATCAAGGGACCGTCATGTTGTGATCTTGTGGTAGTTGAATGTATATCTACAGATGCAATCAGTGTCTATCACCACTAACGTTGTGAGTTCGATCCCCGTTCAGGCGAGGTGCACTCGATACAACATTATGTGATAAAGATTGTCAGTGACTTGCGACAGGTCTGTGGTTTTTTTTCCCGATCACTCCAATATCCTCCACCATTAAAACTGACCGCCACAATATAACTAAAATATTGTTGAAAGTGGCATTAAGCACCATAAACCAACCATCTATAATAAATGTAATATCTTTTGTAGGAACCTATAGAGAATCCAACGGGTTCTATAAGATCAGAAGCCTACCAGTCACGTAAAGAATTTGACATCTTCAGTTTCCTTATGTCACAGTATCGACGTCTACCTGAGATGGATCTCACAGAAGGAGACAATGAGATGAATCTTAAATCACAGAGGTATAAAACTAGAATGAGATGTATACTTTACGTTTTTCATTCAAAGTACAATCAATTTACGAAAATGGATATGTAGGCAAATAGATATCTAATATAAAAGAAATAAAGGAACCATATTTCAAAGATTACGTTTTCTGTGGGTTTGAGTCACAGTCGTGGCAAACCAAAGACTATGAAATTGGTATTTGTTGCTTTTCAACTAAGCACACAGCATTAAGGAGTAAGAACAAACACGGGTTGGTTCAGAATCAGGATAATGTTTCCCAAATGGAGCAACATGTCTACCTGTGGTCTGTTATTTCAGTGAGCTGGCACTATTAAAAATTCAAGAAAGCGTGTTAGTCTAGTACAAAGCAGACGTTGTCATCATCTCATCAAAATGTAACTTGTTCTTGCCATGATATAGCTGAAAAAAATGTTCCCATGGCATTTAACAACAATCACTTCCTCGTTGAAATAATTAAGTAATCTGACTATCTTCTTTTTTATTCAGGCGAGCTACAAGTATGGACTTGCCTATGGCTATGAGATTCAGGAAACTGAAAGAGCATGCCAGAGAAGCTGTAGGTGTATACAGGTAAATTAATATTTCATACTTAACATAGGTATAAAAGAAATACAGGTTATTTATGAAGTAATTTTCTGTGAAATATGTAATTTGGCAGGATATGACAATTGTGAAAATCATGTTTATTTTAATTTTAAGAAATTCTCATTTGAAACTACTAGACCAACTAGAACTAAATTTTGATGATATTGTCCTGTCAACCAAGCCTTCCCTCAATTAATGATGCCAGATGTTAGTAAAAACATAATTTTCTTCAATAGACAAAACTTGAAAAACCAGAATGTACTGAAATTTAAGCTTTAGCTACATGTTAACTACTCTTAAAAAAAATAGATAAAATCTATTTGAAAGACAGTTAAAAATTCATCAGTAAATTTTAGATATAAAGGATATGATGAGATAATTATGAGTCCAACTTTCAAAATATGGCCTATTACACAGTAATTTCAATATACTTGATACCGTTATGTTAAAATTGAAAACAATATATCGCCTTTGAAATGTTATATGCTATACATACATTCAAGAATTAACATCTCTCTCCAAAAAAAATTCTTTTCTCATATTTCAAATTTTATACCAGAGATATACAGTCGACTCCACTTATACGAATATCGTATAATAGAATATTGTCGATAATTGGATATTCTTTCAAAACACCAAACCATTTCTTAAGTTTTAAAGGAAAAAACCTCTGTTTATTTGAATATCGGATAAGCGTATACATCGGGTATTTGGATGGAAAAATTCAGGTAAAAAGTTGTCAAACTTCGTAATAATCAAATATTCTTCTACATTTTTGACAGGAAGTGCAGCTTTGGAAGAGCTCACATACTCCATTATTGTATTTTTTATTAAATAAAGTATTCAAAAAAGTTGTTCTTGAATTTTCTATTTCATTAGTTAACGATATTTATTGATTTTTTTGATAGGGTCACATGTTTTGTTGGATAAGCATGTTGTTTGTTGACATCGTGTATTTAGTCATATTTTGATTTCAGAGTGAAATTTAAATGTATAACAAACTTGCTTGCTGTATTTATTCTTTCTAAAGAAAAGAATATCATTATTCCCACAGTGTAGTGTCAATTTATGTGTTTTCATCCGTATTTTTTAATATCGCACGCCTTGTTATTAGCTCACCTGACCTATTGCTATCACTGGGCGTCCGTCGTCCGTCTGTCGTTAGCTTTTTGCATTTTAATCAACTCCTCTAAAACCACTGGGACAATTCGAACCAAACTTTGGTGGAATGGTCCTTGGGTGGTCCCCTTTCAGAATTGTGTCCGACAATCCCCCCCCCCACCTACCAAGGTGGCTGCTGTTACTAAAAATAGAAAATTCAGCAAAAAATCACTTAAAAATTATCTTCTCTGAAACTGCTGGGCCAATTGGGCCCAAACTATGGTGGAATGGTCTTCAGATGGTCCTCTTTCAGAATTGTGTCCGACGA
>MJUT01028098.1:138034-156899 GCA_002080005.1 Gigantidas platifrons | reverse complement strand
TGTATCTCATGAATATCTAGGTCAAGTTCGATAATGATGATTTTTCGACAAATCTAACCAGAGTTACTCCCCTTTTTTTACTTCAAAATGGTCCTTGGATGGTCCCCTTTCAGAATTATGAGTGATACAGGCTCACCTGACCCTAGTTTACAGTAGTTTCAAAATTTAATCTTACGATATAACCTTGGCGTCGGGGGACCAGTGGTTTTATTTTTCTGTTTGTTGTGGGGGGTGAAACCATATTTTTTTTATGTTGGGTGGGGTTTATTTTATTGCTGGGGGGTCTGAAATAAGTGGCGTTCCCCCCCACTTCCCAGGTATATTTTAATGGAACAGCCCTAAGTGGCTGGGACATATAGTTTTACCCATATCCGTAATTCCTAAATAAAATATTTGTCACCACTTTTTTTGGTTATGTTTGGAGATATTGACTTGATTTTGGGTATATGAGTTTATAATGATGAGTTATAGATCAAGTGTACATTTCGTTCCGGTCCAATGATTTTTGGCTGAGTTATGACTCTTGAACTTTGAAATTTGACCAAGAATTTAGTTGTCACCTTTTTAATTCACTATTAGAGATATTGACTTGATTTTTGGTACGAGGGTGTATAATCATAGTTAAAAAAGGATGAAACATTTGCGAGCCTCCTTAATATACACGGCAGGGACATTAGTGTCATTACGACACATCTAGTTTTTATATACGCCCGTCTCGAGACGGGTTGTATTATGTGATTGGGTATGGCGGGTGGGTGGGCGTCCACGCAGGTTTCCGCACAATAACTTTAGTTCTGTATATCGAATCATCACCAAACTTGGCCACAGGATTCCCCTGTGGAAGGGGAAGAACCCTAATTATTTTGGGGTCATTAGGTCAAAGGTCAAGGTCACTTACTATAAATATAATTTTTTACAACAGGGTCGTTTTCGCATAGCTTTAGTTCTGTATATTGGATCTTGACCAAACTTTTCCAAATGATTCCCCTGTGGAAGGGGAAGAACCCTATTTATTTTGGGGTCATTAGGTCAAGGTCACCATTACTATAAATAGAATTTCTGACAGGATCGTTTCCGCACGATAACTTTAGTTCTGTATATTGGATCTTTACCAAACTTGGCCAGATAATTCCCCTGTGGAAGGGGAAGAACCCTATATATCTTGGGGTCATTAGGTCAAAGGTCAAGGCCACCATTACTATAAATAGAATTTCTGACAACAGGATCGTTTCCACACAATAACTTTTGTTCTGTATATTGGATCTTGACCAAACTTGGCCACATGATTCTCCTGTGGAAGGGGAAGAACCCTATTTATATAGACGGGCATATTTTTGATGCACACATTTCTTGTTTTTAACCCTAATAAACAATATTTTGGGGAGGGGTGATCTTGGTGGGTGTGTCAAATAACAGCAGACCAATATTATTTAATGGACGGCCTAAGACAGTTTAAGAATGCTTTTGTTCATAAAATTTAACAAAGTAAGCTAGCTAATAATTTAAAGTAAAGAATCATTATTTGTCTGTACAGGCGAATGTGATTTAAAATTCAAATTTATAAATTATACATTAAATATCAAGAAAACTAACTTTTTTCACATTTATTGTTTATTTTGTAGAATAAAGAAGGGTGAAGAGTTGACTTATGACTACAAATTTCCAATTGAAGAAGTTAAGATTCCTTGTACTTGTGGCTCCAAGAAATGTAGAAAGTATCTAAACTGAGAGGAAATGTTTTCATGGGAAGAAGATAGAAATTATCGGATGCAGATAAACAATCTTAATATAGGTATTGCAGTCAGCTGAGAGAATTTGATAGTGAGAGATGAAAGATGAATAAACGTAGAATTATTTTCTTGGAAATTTACCAAGATGAAATTGTAGGATCGTCTGTGAATGATGTTTGATTTGTTTGGAGTAGTATATTATACTAATATTGTAGAACAAGGGTAAACATTTAAGCAGCATAAAAAAAGTTCGTTTTTTCTCCACATAAGTGTTCATTAATATTGACCTTACAAGAGGTTCGTATTAAATATTTATAGTCGTGTGAAATGCCATAAACTAAATATTACTAATTCCATGTTTTAAAATTACATTACATGGTCATTATTTTGCTGACTCTGTCTGACTCGCCACAATAATTGTTCCCTTTGGTTTAAATTGGAGGACTTTCATTCTAAATTGGCAGCACATGGAGATAATGTAATATCCGGGAGCCCCCATGGCTGTGATTATAAAGTGATTGGATCTACATCTACCTATGTAATCTGTGTCTCTCTTCACTAAGAATCATAAGTTCAACTCAATACTCATTCTCTGTGATATAGTTGCAGTGATGTAAGTCAGATTTATTGTTTTCTATAGATATTTTTATTTCCTTCACAAGCCATAAATAATATCCAAAATCATCACATTTTAGGATAGATAAGTTTTTTATGTTCTGTTTTCATTCAGCAAATCATTTATTTTTGTAATGTTTTCTTTCATTTAAAAAACAATCAGAATTGTGTTCATCCATTTAGTAAATGATTGTATTGTTTTCATTCAGTTTATGAAATCAGAATTGTGTTCAGTCCTTTTATTGTTTTTATTATTGTTTGATGTATATATTTGAACAATATCTTGCAGAATGTGTAAACCACTGTTTTTAATTAAGTTTAAATTTAAACTGGCATTTGTAACAAGAAAATTTAATTTTTACGTAGTTTACAAATTGTTTCAGACAATACTAGAAATAAAATTGTAATAATCAATTTTTATACGAGATTTTAAATATTTTTCTTTTGAGAATATTGACATGAAATATAAAAATATTCCAAAAGAAACCAAATTTATCACATGGACTTACTAACACATTTGTTCTATTAATAGATTTATATGTAAAGTGTTGTACATGATGTAAGTGGATATATTTCATTGTATACAAGTGTAATATATGTACATAGTTAGAAACATCAAGAGATGTATTAAATATTTTGAAAACCAGGTATTTATTTTCGAAATTATTTGGTAAAGCATGTACTGTTTTTCTTCTATGATTATAATGTGCTTATTATGCAACTATGATTATTTTTTTTTAATTATACATTACATTATATACACATGACATTTTACAACGAAAATAAAAATACATATATGAATCTCCTTTTTAATAAACTACTTTAATGGTCAAGGGAATTGTTTTCTAGAAAAAAAACCCAGTAAGTTTTTATTTTGTGTAGTGTTTCCACTAGTACCTACCTTATAATTTGTATTGCCATTTGTGGACAAGCTCTGGGTAGAACAGTTATGCAAGAATGTTAGTGGAAAAAGTTGTATATTTTGTTTGGCCTTAGTATCATTGTCACAGTTGTTAATCTACATGTCACTAACGTGGGTTCGAAGGCGAGATGTGCTCGATACATCATGTGATACAGTTTGTCAGTTGCTTGCAACAGGTCTGTGGTTTTCACCGGGTACTCCAGTTTCCTCCACCACTATATAAATGAAATATTGTTGAAAGTGGCATTAAACACCATAAACCAAACCAAACAAGTCCTTGTACCACAGTTGATAGAATATTCAGTATTCCTTCTTTTAAATTCCTTTGCATATTTTATTTTTCTTGATATTGATAAAGTAACTTCCACCAAGAGTTAATGCCCCTTTTCAACATAACTGTTATATTTGTATGTAGTGGAGAGGTAACATGTCTTTTGAAAAAGACCCATAGATATTTCTGAAATAATGTCCTGGTTGTTGTGAAGACAGATTATTTTGTTGATCACACATATATTATATATATTTACATTTTATACATTTGCATATATTTATTTGTTGTATATAGTTTTATATTTTTTGTGTTTAAACGATCAATGAACTGTTTTCTTTAGTAATTGAATAAAAGAAAAGAAAATCTAGTATGGCATTGAAAATGTGACATTGTCTTGTTTTATCTCTAACCATCGGGAACTATCGTCTGAAGACAACCATATTGGTGGCGTAATGGTAAGCGTGCTTGCCTCAAGTGCAGTAGATCATTCTTTCGCAATAGGGATAATGTGTCCGATTAGAGTCTACTTGCGGACTGTTGTTTCAGTTGAGGCCATTGGGTTAGGATTATGGTGTTTAGTGCCACTTTCAGCAAAATTTCAAATGGCGGTTAGTTTTATTGGTGGAGGAAACCAGAGTACCAGAAGAAAACCACTAATCTGTCTGTTGCAAGTCAATGACTAACTTTTATCACATAATGTTGCTTTGAGTACACCTTGCCACGAGTGGAATTTCAAACTCACAACAATGGCGATGGACATTGATTGTACATGTAGTTATAAATCCAACTACATTTTACCGACAATTCTCTTTAAATAGAACTAATATTATACATATGACAACTTGTGTCACGAAGATTAAATATATTCTTCATAATGTTCAAGATTATAGCGCTCTTTATAATAACGCCGGCTGCCTTGTTATATGCGAGGGTTGACATTTTTCTCTCTTGTATAAAGCATTTGTATGACTGCCGTCTTTCATTTAGAGGGGTGGTTTGAGCCCATAGAACTATCTTAACCTAGTTACTTTTTATTGAAGTGCCTGTACCAAGCCAGGAAAATGAGCGGTAATATGTATTAGGGGTATACATTTTGTCTCTTCTTAGATTTTTCCATAGAATTTTGGAAGTGGTATATTTTGTTTTTGATTTTATGTTGTAAAACACATGTCATGCATCCATGAGAAGTATGTTATTGTACCTGCTGACAAAGCCCTTAACAATATTGTTTTCACATATGCAAGTCGCATTACACATACCAGCACTACTTGAAGAGGTATTGACAATTCATTTGAAAACCCACTATGTACCCCGACAACATGAACAAAAGAGAAAATCCTGGACAATCGTTCCTCAAAGTATTATTTTTTTTTTGTGTTCCTTTGTAATTTCTATCATTGTACTAGGTCTACTTTCAGTGGATACCTATATTGTATAATTGTTCTTACAAACAGCAGTTAATTGCTACATCTGCCAAATGTTCCACAAAACCTCGTGCCAAAATTATTAACATTCAACTCTGGTCAAACCCAGGCTTCAGAATATGACACTATATATGCTAGCTATTTCAGATGTGCATTCTGGAAATTATTAATATCGGTTCTCATTAAAACATGACCTCTGTACATTACACAACTATTACTAAAAGACATGTTGAATGTATTGCATAGAAAAGAATATCTAAAATATGTTCAAACATCTTATTTTATCAACAACAAATTATCTGAAACTGATGTCATCAAAATGCTTGAGTGTTTGATTGACAGCATATTTGTTATGTTTGATGGGCATGTTTTTCAAAACAATGGACATATGAAATATGGATTCCAACTGCCCTCTTGTCGCTGACTTGTTCATATGAAGCAGACTTCTCAATAAAACCGAAAAGAAGTTAGTCTGGTCTTAATTTCACGTCGTGCTATACAGATAATTTCCTGTCATTGAAGTTTGTGAACTATGTTGATGGCATCTATCACATTGAAACTTGATATAATGGACACCACAGATACAGCAAGGTCTGCTTCATACCCTGACATACACCTAGAAATTTACAGTGAGGGATGATTTGGAAGTTAATGATACTTAACCACAAGACAGATTATGTCAATTTTCCCATTGTGAAATTTCCATTTATTGGTAGACACATTTCAGCAGCACATGCAAATGGAGTATATTTCAGTTTCATTTAAAAATACGATATGTCAGAGCTTGTGTTTGCTGTCAGAATTTCCTTAACAGAAGATTGGTTGCTGTTGAAAGCCAATAAGGAGAACAAGGTCAATGCTTCGTTCTTTTCCGGTCGCATGACATTTCAAACAAGGTGTTACGTTAATTTAAACAATATTTATTTCGAAAATAATCAGACAATACAGTACATCAAACATAGTAATTACAATACAGGATTCAGAAACAAGCAATTATGCTTTTATAAATCTGTCTCCTATAAGGTGTTACGTTGATATTGGTCAGGTATGTAGGTGGATAGACCAATCAATATACACAGGTTAAAGTAACCTTCTAACAAGATGTTAGACTTTAATCCTAACTCTTCTTAGGATGTCACATTATCTGAGAGGGTCTGTACAAGGAATTTACTAGAAGATGACGCTTTGAACCAGAAATATTTATTTGTGCCCATAAAATTTCAATCTTTTTGTGAACAATTATTCGTCTTTTCGTCTCGTCTCTTTTGTCATTTACAGTGACTTACCTTCGAGTTACAACTTCTGATTTTCCCTTTAAACTTTAAATCTTCAAACATTTTTTGGGGTTTGTAGACACCTACCGAAAAAGAGGGGGGAGTCACAGGATAAGTTGCATACTACTTCACATTATTTAAATATCCCGAAAGGTCACAGTGTACCGTTAGAATTTCCCATCAGAAGTATGTCTCGATCTGAATAAAGATATGCTGTAACGCCTCAGTATCTTTACAACTAATAAAAAATACAAGTCTTCCAGTAACAGTCGTCCAGGAAGTTCATCTGTTTGGATGCGCTCTGATTCTGATTGTCATCAGTTTAGCAGTTGCTGTTTCTGGGTATAGCTATAATGTTGCATTATGGGAGAAAAGTCTTCTGACCCAGATGTGGATCAATATTAATCTATTTATATCACTGATCAGCTGATGCAGTCACAAAGAATATTTTTGTATCGAGGATTTTAAGACGTTGTCAGTAATATTTGAAGATATAAGTAAAAAGGTACGTACATTTTGACTCCAATAATATCCTTTTATTTTAATTATTTAGCTACAATTTACTAATTTTAAGCTTAACACTTAAATTTTCTTAATTATTTTCTACTGTGTATCTAGGTCAGAAAAACATGTTTGTTTACACTTATAGTGCAAATGTAGAGTTCACGAATCTTCAACAATAACAACAAACTAAGAACGCATTTAATTACTAGTAAATATATTTATATTATTTTATAATGTTGTACATTTTGTACATTATAAATAATTAACCATTGCCTCGCACAGTTGAGAAATTGTATGCAAAACAATATTTAAACGTTTTACGTAGTATTCTATCACTTGATTTTTTTTTTTTGGAATACAGGTAGAAAACAACTTGTGGAAGAAACGTGAATAATGTCTATAAATTTAGTACTTGATTGTAACACACTGGGTATATTTTGAGATTTTTGTCCCCATCATACTGAAACAAATGTGAAAGAAATTCGCTCATTATTATTTTTACTTCCTCTATAAACAATTTCTAGCTGTTGATCGATTACTAGAAACTTGTGATGTCGATTGCATAAGTCTATCGAACAGCATCGATCTTGTTTACTAATTTATAAAAATCGATTTTCATGATTACAGCAACATTTAACCAAACATCACCATTTTCCCTTAGAATAAGTTAGATGTAGTCATGTCAACATAACACTTGGTTCATAATATATAATAGAATTTCAATAATATACAAATAAATTTATATTTAGAATCTAATGTAACCAGAAGTTCGGTATTTCCCAAAAGAAAAAAAAAGAAAAAAGAAATAATATACGGAGAAACACTATGCGCTGGGCTTCGTGAAAATTTCGATGTTCGAAAATTAACTGTTCTAAGTGGACAAAAATTATTTGATTATAATAGACATTACCACAGAAGGAATGATATAAGTTATTTTGACGCCTTTTGACTTATATATTATCCGGTGGTCAATTTAATCTTTTAAGGTCTTGATGTCGTGAAAAGTTAACGTTTTTATCAATTTTTGATAGGATTTATATTTATTACTTTCAAAGGGGATATAATCGGTTATTTACTTTTATAATCCAAATTGAATGATACACACTCGTGATGGTCAATACCACTATTTCACGGTAAGGTTTTTCTAATTTATATTGGTCATGCCATGATTATATTCAACAAAGCGAATAATACAAATATCGAAACACTTGAATTACTTGCATTATATATTATGCATTGTATATTTTTTAAAATGAACTTTCGAACTTCAAATATTTTTCTTTTTATTTCACAACCGGAAAAAGCGACAGGGTCAAGTATTTTTGGCTGAGGATTTTCAAGATTATTTTGTATCAAAATTTGCAATTTATGCAAATGCTGTTTTTTTCTTGATTACATCCACACTGATACTTGGGTGGGATAAATGACCAACCGCGGGAACGACCGATTAAGTAAATATACATTGTGAATTTGATTTAAAAACTGCAGTTTGATTCTAATAGAAAAAGTTTCATTTTTTTTTTTTTTTTTTTTACAAAATGTATGATTGGACGGGAGAGTGTGGGGGAGCATTAAGAGTGGATGGCAAGTTTTGGGAGTAGAAGTGTACCGGAAAGTGAGGGTGTCCACGTTTTTTCAAACTCACAGGCAAGAAAATGATAATAATAAAATAAAATAAAAATTGTCATTTTGGCTTCTATAAGCATACCCTTCTACTCCATGTTATTGCTACTATGACTAAAAATACATTTTTTTTCTAATTTTTTGCCCTCTTACTGAGCAGCGGGGAGAGCACATGTCCCTTGCTCCCGACTCCTACGCCCCTGCATTGGGAAGACATGAATTATAATCTGTTATAGTAAAACAATTTCAGCTGTTTATATGGTGTTATTTATGCTATTGATTTACATGTAGAATTGAGACTCGTGAGAATTAAAATATAAATTTTACATTAAAATTTTAAATGTTACTCATCTTTCGTAAGCACAGGACATTATACGATTATAAGAATCAAATCACAAAATCTATTATGTTATCTAATGATGAATAAAACTAGTAAAGACTTCTTATTTCTTATAGACATTCAATTTAAACTTAATATATGTAGGCTGTTACGACGCTTTTACAAATCAGTGTTAATTAATGACAGAATTGTTTGTGACTTCATCATGAGGCCACATTGACATTTGTTAAATAGTAAAGACGTAGTTTTATATATTGACATTCACCTTGCTTAAATGCAACTTCATTACCTGAGAAAATATTTTGTGTGAATTTATACATAATATTTACATGTATGTATAATTCGTCTTAGTACAAGGACTATGGAAACCAAATAATGCAATGAATACCTCACTTCTCGAATCTCGTTTATGTACATATAGCTATTTATTGTTTGTCGCCGCCCTTTTCTTCCTCAACTCATAAATTAGGTTTTAAATGCTACTAAATGAATATTATATGGTATTCAGCTATCAGACAGGGTATATAATGTCACATTCCCGGCTTATGATATATATTCACTGAGGCGAAGCGGTTTATGAAAAGCGTAAACTGACCCAAACCAGGTTATGCAAGTATAACCTGTTCAACAATTTCAAATATTCCTTATAATTTAATTTTTACAACAAAATTTAATGATACCTTGATTTTAATTGCGATTATTTCATGTGATTATTTGAATTTGTCGTAAGCGGATGAACACGTTGGTGACGTCACAATACCAACCTAGGTTATCGAATATAACCAATGTTGCTCCAGGCGGATCAGCCAATCGGATTGCAGTATTCACATCAAATTAAATTATTCATGGTTGAACAACCAATGAAAATTTGTGTAACAAACTAAATCCGTAATATATATCTATTGACCCCCCCCCCCACCTCCCCTCTTTATTACACAAAGCTTTATAACGTTTCATCAAATATATTATTGACTATGTAGCTATGGAATAAAAGCCTTCACGTGCATATTTACTTAGATGATTCGTGCTAAAAAATAACTTATTTAACATCGGCATGTTCATCATGCAGAAACATTTCGAGTTAATGGCATATATTTTTATAGAACATTTTGTAAGGTGAAGGACAGAAAATGCACCCACGATAACCCGCTACGTACGTCAGCCATCACCTTATGAACTTGACCGACAAACATAATTTATGCCCTCCATACATTGTATTAACCGAAGATGAGTTGTCAGGTCATTGCAACATTCTACATTCGTCAAGTTCCGAATGTCAATATTGTTGTGATCATATGCGGGATGATATGGTGCGACTTGCAACAGATCTGTGTTGTTCTCGATCTCTGGGTACTCCGGTTTCCCCCATCAGTAAAACTCAACTCAACCGTAACGATATAATTGAAATGTTTGTGAAAGTGACTTACACATACCAAAAAGTACACGCGACAATAAAGCTTTTTCGTTACTACAGTAACGTGTATTATTTATAGGATGTTGCGATGACCTTGACCTTGACATTGACCTTTCAACGCATTGAAGATAGCTTACGCCATTGTTCCATGGTCCAAACATAAATAACATACTAACCCATTTATCTATCATTTTTGTGTTATAATATAGGATTTTAAAGGACAGTCCACACACATATTTCCTTTAATGGTCATGCTTACTTGACGTACTCCCCTAATTAGGATAATGTTTCAGTGAGCTGGAATTTAAATTAAGATTTATTCAAGCAGTTGACAATTCGAAGTAGTAGATACAGTTGGTAATTTGTGAATGATCAAGGATTTGTTACATTATAATATATAGTGTACCTATATAAAAATCGATAGTCCTGGTGATGATATTATTAGGTGACTAACCACGTAGTCACGCTTTTAAGTGTAATCAGCTGATTTTCCGTTGTCAACTGATTTAATGTATAAATATGTATTTGGTCTTTTTCTGTGGTGGGCGTATCATACTATTTTGAAGATATCAGGTAGGACCATCTTTGTATAATTTTTTTTATCAAGAATTTTGTATAGATACGTATGTTGTTCTCCATATTAGATCAATTCGAATGACGCATATATTAATTGTGGCTGTCTGTAGCAGAATAAATCCATGGGGTAATTAATAATACACATGTATACACTACTAGGGATGCATAAAAGCATAGCCACATTAAAGAATATATGGCAACGATTTTATACATCATTAATTTTGAATTATATAAGGAACAAACTACGTCTTCTAAAAATGCATAGATCTACAAAAAACGATTGGAATACATCAGTAATTTATTGTCCAATAAATAAAATTTCGAAATATATCCGACAACATAATTTGATTATTTTGTGATAAAATGAAAAAAAAAAACCACACTGTCGGGACTGTTCCCAAAATCCAATCGAAAATTCGTAGAAAAGGGCAAATCGATACCCCTCAAACCCATGAACATGACAGTTCATTTTCCGTGCTTGGCTCAGGCACTTCAGTAAAAAGTGGCGAGGTTTAACTAGTTTGATGCGCCCAAGCCTATGTGATGGATAATTATTACACACCAGTGTGATTCCATTATTAGCTTCATATTTTATGAATGGATGGTGATTAACAGAACATTGGTCAACGACGCAGCACGTACACATTAGACCAATACAATGGGGTGATATGAACAACAAAATGTTTACGAAATTACTAAATATTAAACGTAAAATGTGTTTTTAAAATTTAATAGGTACAATGTACAACCAATAAATTAATAAATACATATGTACATAGTGTGTTTTACGTATTTTAAAAGTCCCATTCTATTGCGTTTAACTATATATATATAGGTGGGTTTTTTGTATTGAACAAAACCCATTTGATTGTCTTTTGACTATATATATATATAGGTGGGTTTTTTGTATGGTTACAAAAGCCTATTTACTGCGTTTGATTATATAAGGCAATATATTTATTTAATTCACACCTATGATAGATTATACATGTAGTTTGGATTAAATTTTTTCTGCAAGATAGGATCAGATAGTGTGCCAACTTGCCAAGGTTGAAAGTCAGTTACGTTACTGATAACTATAAAATTGGGGTCAATGTCCTCGATAACAAAATACTTTTCATTGTTACTTTGATGCACAGTATTATGCAACATAGGTATGTTTTTCCACCTATTGTAACCTTGAACTGATATGTATGTAAGTATATATAGATTTATTTCATATATTGCACCTACTCGATACAACATGTCATTATGTGATAAAGTTTATCAGTGACTTGCGACAGGTCTGTGGTTTTCTCCGGGTACTCCGGTTTCCTCCACCAATAAAACTGACCGCCACGATATAACTGAAATATTGTTGAAAGTGGCGTTAAACACCATAACCTCTAATCCATATTGCACCCAATTAGATAATCATAGACTGTACAAATATGACCTAGGTGTACTACATAGTCCACAGGGGAATGGGATTAGTTTAAACGTATTTGATTTGTCACAAAATAACAAATTGGATAGGACACAAGTACAACGTACTTACGAGGTCTTCTCCTGAATGGGAGTTCATGGTAGTACTGGACCTCAAGATTCGAGTACTGTAGCTTTTGCTAACGAGCCTCGAATCGCTACGGTTGGTCGTTGATGGCCAGCTACAATGCAAATGTTTACCAAACCAGCAAATATTATTATTCTTTTTGCTTGTGGCATTACAGTATCCATCAACATTCCCACTCCCAGTAAGCCACATGTTTTGAAGACATTCCCTGAAGGTCTTGCCGTTGAATAATGTTTCTTTGTTCCTGTATATCAACTATATATAATATAATGAAACTTCAAAGATATATTTGTAAGAAATTAATAGATACAGGAGAACATACTGCATCTTTATTAAATATTGTGAAAAAAAAACCAAAACAACAACATCATGAGTATTCCTTTGATTTTTTCATACCAATTTTTCATTTCTCTAGTAGAAGAACTCTATGAACTAATGAAGTACTATTTCTTTAAGAAAAATGGATAGTTCAGTGTAATAGGAGAGAGGTAATATCTTCTATATGTTCAGTTTAGTGTAAATATTTCAGTATACAATACTAAGTACTGCTTTTGGATGATCTTCTTTTGTGATCATCTCTATAATAATCTTATTAATATGTAGTATTATAATTGAAATTTAATGGGGGTGGTAATGGGTCAGTAAACACTTGAGGCTGTCATAGGTGAAAAATAAATAACTGGTCAGATTGACGAGACTAATCAAGGACATCTTTGACACTTCTAATCTCAGAAACCAAACGTACTAAATACACATTTAATATATAATACAAAAATAAACCGCGAACTTGACTTCTTTTGGGACAAGTTTGACAGTTATCTGATTACACAGAGAGTTATAATCTGAAATCAAGTTTACACTCGATTTACACCAATAGATATATGTCAATCATTATCAATTTAAGCACTTGGAAGGGCTTTCAAATGTTTAAACGTTTGAATGAATTAGATCTTGTTCCGCCATTACCAAATACGACAATGGATGCTGGTTATAATACCAATTCAACATCGTCTGTAACCCATGGATTTTCACGGTTCAGTTACTATCGGTGAGAGTATCTGAGCGTGACCACTCGTCGGTTACGGACGATGCAAAATACAAATTAAAAGCATTTTCTTTCTGGAGCTCTCAATAAATAAAGCTATATATATATAATACACGTTTCAGAGTTTTATTTGAAAACAAACGTTATACACACTTGCGTGCAACAAGTATCGACCGTAAGTAAAAAAGCAGTTCTACAGAACGCAACGGTTGTTCCATCACGTCAAGTAACAAACTATTGTTCATTAGTAGCTGCACATAGTTACTGCAAGTTATCTGTCACGTGCAGGGAGCTTGCCATTTTCCAAAAACGAGGCATTCATTAGATTCAAGCTTGCACAAAAACGAGCGCGCAACGGGTCTATGAGATCCAAGCCCTAGGTGACCGGGTATAATATTATAGCTTGCAACGAAGAAATAAATATATAGCATGCTCGAAAACCACAATGGATTCTGGACAATTATTTCTATTTTGAATGAAGCACCCGTATGGGAATGCTGGTTTAGTCTGGTACAAATTAAGAACCAGTGTCTGTGATGTCCAAAAACACACGAGGAAGTTTTAAAGAAATATGTATCTTAAGAACAAGTAGTGGAAATACAGCTGTATATTACTTGAATCACCATTAAGAAGTAGATTTAAGTTTGAACACATTTATGCCCACAATGGGAGTCTTGGCAGTTGTATTTGGCAGAATTAAGAATTGTGATATGAAGATTTAATTTTATATCCTGCCTATTATGTGTTCAGGTCCCAAAAATCTAATTTTACATATACATGTACTCTGATAGACAATAAAATCAATATTTATAGGACATGAATGCTTCAGTCTAGTGATTGAATGATTGTTGAAAGGATCAATTTTCATCTATATCATGGCGAGATGGTGATGTCCGCTTTGTACTAGACCAACAAACTTGGTTAGATTTTGGATTACTACCTCACTGTAAGAACTTTCCGTGGGCACATTATCCTGATTCTAAGACATTATCCTGATTCTAAGACATTATCCTGATTCTAAGACATTATCCTGATTCTAAGACATTATCCTGATTCTAAGCCATTATCCTGATTCTAAGCAGTCTTTGCTATTATTCATTAATATTGCATGGTTTACGGAGAAGGAATAATTACCAAATTTATAATTCCTTGATTTGACCCGACTGGCATTTGAACCCACCCAAGATCTACTACACTAGAGGCGAGCACACTAAGATACGACATTATGCAGTCTAACGTGAGACTCTAATTATTTAAGAACCGGTCAGGTTGATGTGAACTATTCGCTGTAAATAATGCTATAAATGGCCACTTTTATTAATAAATGATAAAACTGTCATGAATACTGATTACACTTTATCTAAAATATTTTAATACGTTTAATCTTGTATATGTGATTTGTCCCGACGTATATTGTGTCGAAGGCAATATATACCTTTTGGTCTGGTTTATATCATTTTCGAACTAGTTTTTAGACAATAAACAACAAAGATACCTACATTCATGTAGTTAATATTTCTGTGTTTAACTCCGCCACCTGTGTTTGATCCTAAACAGTTGGAAAAACAAATTAAATATCAAGTATTCAAGAGTAGACACATTAAATGTATTTTCAAACGAGAAACACTTTTCTTAATCTCCAAAAGTAAGACAGGAGAATAGTTTCTGAAGAGAGAATTGAAGACATTTCTTAGAAAGCGACAAGAAAGATGTGGTGATGAAGACTTCATCTTGTCTTGCAGTCGTGTAAGGGTAATGATTCAACAGTCGTTTGACTTCGTCACATGACTATCATTTCGTTACGTCAATATGGTGACTGCCCTCCATGACTGTACTCTTGGAACGATTTCATTGCAGCCCTGTATTAATCAGTGATTTTATAATAGAACATCTCTGAATTGCCGGAAATTGTCGTCTTTGCATCTCTTTACAAACACATATAGACCTACTTTATGGCAAGTATTATTTCAAATTAATACAGTTTTCATCATCTTTGACTTTGAAAAAAGTACTTGGAAAAAATATCTTACGCGCTGTATAGTAGATGTTTCCGATTGCTACTAAAGTATTAAAGTTATAGTATTATATGTATGTATTATCATACAAGACTTATTGAAAATGACACTTATAACTAATTACTTTATATTCATTAAGATTTGGGTATTGTAATATCTTGACCACAGAGACATTACATTCCAAAGATGACCTCCATCTTATTAATTTTTACAGGACGAGTACTGAAAAGTATACTTAAATAATTGGTTGTGTTCCGGCTAATCCTATGATATCACAACGAGAGTGACAATACGAATATTTTTATACTGCCCAAAGGTCAACAACGTAACTGTCAGTTTTATCATTAGGTGAAGAAATAGTTGTACTATGTTGTTTATTTCAGGATAAATTTCCCGTGTTGATCAAGACATTTTGTCCATTATGAAAGTCACTTGAAGACATCGACTCTTGTCTAAGATTAATACAAGGTATGTGTTAAATCTAATTCTTAATATAAATACATTGTATACTATTGTGTTATGGATCAACGACATATAACACATCTACTTTACTTATTATGATGGATGGTAAAACATGCCTTCCTAGTCCAATACGGTCTATGCAACGTGAGTACTCCATTGATTTAATGATTGCCAAACCAGTTTTATTAGCTTTTACCTGAACCAAAGATTCATATGGAGGTATTGTCATCACTATTCGTTTGTTGTCGTCTCTGGCAGTTAACTTTTAAAATTTCAACCTTTTTCTTCAAAATCACTTGACTAAATGATACCAACCTTGGCAGAAATGTGCCGTGGATGGTCACGTCCTCAACATTATTTCTGATTTTGGTTTCAGTGGGAAATTCAACATGGCTTTTAGACTAATAACTAGTGTGTAATTGAAATGTTCCAAGGTACAGATGTTCCTTATATGGCCATCTAAAATGTTCTTGTTTTTGTTTTGTCGATCAGAAATTCAAAGCGGCTTAACATGTGACTCTATGGGGAAATTATTTCAAAGTCATTCTTCTCTGGATTGATGTACCGTCGATACAAACGTTATTTGTTTATGTTGATCAGAAATCCAAGATGGCTGCCGACACAGGTTTAAGATTGATGTTCAGTTAATCCAAATACCATATTATCGTGGAGACGGAGATCGTAATTGATGGAACAAATATACATTTTATATCAATTTAAGTGCCAGTGATACTGAAACTGTCCTCTATTGTTGAGATTTTTTATTTATTATCTCGACAATTAACTGCGTTACTTCTTATTTTCAAAACCAATAGCATTCTGGATATTGGATGTAAGCTGCCATGACTACTAAAAACGTAGATATCTAATTTGGTGTGTACGACGCATGTCTGGAGTAACATTCATCAGGTGACGCTCAAAGTCAAAAGTTTACGAAGCCAAATAATTTACAGTCTTCGGTAGCAAGTGAACCAATAGGTCTAGAATAACATTCATTGAGTATGCTCATAGTCTAAAGATTGGAAAGCCAAATATAATGTTAGGAGCAAGTAAACCAATAGGTCTAGAATAACATTCATCGAGTATGCTCATAGTCTAAAGATTGGAAAGCCAAATATAATGTTTAGGAGCAAGTAAACCAATAGGTCTAGAATAACATTCATCGAGTATGCTCATAGTCTAAAGATTGGAAAGCCAAATATAATGTTAGGAGCAAGTAAACCAATAGGTCTAGAATAACATTCATCGAGTATGCTCATAGTCTAAAGATTGGAAAGCCAAATATAATGTTTAGGAGCAAGTAAACCAATAGGTCTAGAATAACATTCATCGAGTATGCTCATAGTCTAAAGATTGGAAAGCCAAATATAATGTTAGGAGCAAGTAAACCAATAGGTCTAGAATAACATTCATCGAGTATGCTCATAGTCTAAAGATTGGAAAGCCAAATATAATGTTTAGGAGCAAGTAAACCAATAGGTCTACACTTGATAGCATAAACCGGTTAAACATACGTATGATTCAGTAAGATTGTTTCGTATTTTTGGGGAACTTTATGTTTGAAAGATACAAATAAAACCTGCAAGTTTGTTATATTTTCTTTCTATGAACAAAATGGGTATCTAATACCTTCGCGGACTTTTTACAAGAGAGAGTATAAATGGCAAGCCGGAAACAGGATAACCCCCAGATTACAGATTGCCGCAATATACCAGTCTGTGAACATCCAACCATTAATAAAACAAATACAAATATTAGATACACAACAATTGACCTTAGTCTTCATGAATTATTTTATTTAGGAACTGTAAATAATTATTATATTACATGATTTTCACTCTAGGTCTTAACCGGGCCAATAATTGATGCCTACAGAACAAAGGATGAAGAATGCTAATGGTAAAGTCAAAAGACAGGTGTCGGAGGAGTCTGTTGATGAAGAAGTGGATGTTGAAGATTTCATTCCAACACCACCAGACGGCGGATGGGGGTGGATGGTAGTACTGGCGTCCTTATTTTGTAACATTATAGTGGATGGTATAGGATATGCATTTGGCGTCCTACTTCCAATATTCAAGGATTATTTTCAAGCACCGAACAGTAAAGTTGCTTTGGTTGGTTCACTGTTAGTTGGAGTGTATTTATGTGCAGGTAAGCATCAATTATTATTAGATTAAGTCGATATTCGCCTTTTTGGATTCATCGGTGATATTTCAGGAAACAAATTTAGATTTAATAAGACCCCTCAGAATATATTTGTGATATGTGAAATACCCTTTTCTTAAGCTCGTACAAATAAATTTGATATTTTCCGATATTGTACGTATTATATTGTATATTTATATGAATGATTACTTTTATCTAGCCACATGTTATTTGATAAATCTATGTATATTTCAGGGCCTATTGTAAGCGGTCTAGTAAACAGGTTTGGATGTCGCCCAGTAGTGATGGCAGGGAGTGTATTGGCCGCAGCAGGCTTTATGCTTGGGTCATATGCGCCAAATCTCGAACTCCTTATACTCACCTACGGTGTTTTCGGAGGTAAACATGGTTAAATTTATTTTATAATAACAATCAAGTCCATGTATCTATAAATAATATCAGAAACATTTACATCATTTTTTAAATGATATTATACAATTACAGTCTTTTGTAGAGGCTGAGGTGAATATCGTTTTTAAGGTCCATAAAAACTCGTATTAACCGATACAAAAGACTGTAATTGTTTTATTACATTAAAAAGAAAAGTGAAAGCGAAACCAAGTCAATATGAAATTAATCACTTCATTATGACGTCATGCATAATGCAATGGAAAGTGAAAGTGAAAGCGAGTCAATACGAGTTTTAATCAAACAATATCAAATTTTACAGAATGTCAGGTGACAGCATGATAGCCAATAAAATTGTTTAAATAAAACCAATATGTAATAAAAGAATATACAGTAGAGACATAAGAAACATTTGAAGATATCCAATGGGTAATTAGGAGCCGATAGTCGACAATACATTAGACAAAAGGACAATGGGTAATTAGGAGCCGATAGTCGACAATACATTAGACAAAAGGACAATGGGTAATTAGGAGCCGATAGTC
>MJUT01028098.1:110111-137332 GCA_002080005.1 Gigantidas platifrons | reverse complement strand
TAGTCGACAATACATTAGACAAAAGGACAATGGGTAATTAGGAGCCGATAGTCGACAATACATTAGACAAAAGGACAATGGGTAATTAGGAGCCGATAGTCGACAATACATTAAACAAAAGGACAAACAGCTAAAGATTAAGAAACACGGATCCCAATAAAAACCGGGTCTGTTCCACAAGTGGTACCCCGTCGTGTTGCTCTTTTTGCACACTCGGGGATAATCATAAATGAGGAAAGAACCGGATTATGCTTACAACAAGCATAACATATCGATGCTCATTTGTGACACAGATAATCCGTAACTGTTAACTAAGTCATGGTGGCGACCATAAAACGGTTAATCCGTAACGGCTAACTAGGTCATGGTGGCGACCATAAAACGGTTAATCCGTAACGGTTAACTAAGTCATGATGACTACCATAAAACGGTTAATCCGTAACGGTTAACTAAGTCATGGTGGCGACCATAAAACGGTTAATCCGTAACGGCTAATTAGGTCATGGTGGCTACCATAAAACGGTTAATCCGTAACGGTTAACTAAGTCATGGTGGTGACCATAAAACGGTTAATCCGTAACGGCTAACTAGGTCATGGTGGCGACCATAAAACGGTTAATCCGTATCGGTTAACTAAGTCATGGTGGTGACTATAAAACGGTTGTAGTGATGACTTGAACTTAACTACTAGGAATCTTTGGTTCGGTAGCCTGTTTGTTGGTAGCTATATTCCTTCTATCAAGGAAATCATGATACGAACCACAAGCTCTGGAATATCTTACCAGCTGATAGATATATACTTCATATGTAGGTGTTGCTGGAATGTTGCTACATATAAATGGAAAGGTCACAATGGGAAAATTGAAATCATCTCTTTTGTCTTAAATTTTCGTTCTTAACCGATCCTCACTGTCAATTTAGAGGTGAATGTCAAAAGGTGTGAAGAAGACCTAGCAGTGTATGTGCTATCGTTTATTACAAGCTGAATGGGATAGATGCGATCAAGCAAAAATGTCTCCAAACTTAGAATTATCTAGTGAAATGACTTCATCTATGTAGCCGAATGGTTTTCACATTTGTGGACGTAAAATCTAACCGAGAGGTCTTCGGGACTATCTAGGTGCCCAGCTGGTATATGATAGAGACCTGATAGTGAACATGGGTTCGAATCAGCAGAGGTTTAGGGGATTACAGCTATTACTAGAATTATAAGTAATTAACTTCTGTATATAACAAATGTTTTTTTCCAATTTTAACGGGGACACAGCCTTTAAATCCGCACAGAAATCATGTCCATATAAACACACATTAATTTACATTGATATCTAGTAATAACTGTGTTATATTTTCTTGTCTTTATTACTAACACGAGGATCTTACTCAATACTGAGAGGGACATATTTTGTGTCGAGCCTTCCTGATTAAGATTATTGTGCACACTAAATTTGATATCTACGTTGTTATTCCACTCAGTGCCAATGATTTGTGATTGACTTTTTTATTAGAATATTATTTTTAACAAAAATTTGTATTTCAGGGTTAGGATTTGGTATGATTTACCTACCATCTATTGTTAGTGTTGGATATTACTTTGAAAAGAAAAGAGCAATGGCCACTGGTATTGCTGTTTGTGGGTCGGGTATAGGTACATTTATTTTCTCTCCTCTGAATGACTTTTTGTTAGATGTTTATGATTGGAGGAACTTACTGTTTTTACAAGCTGGCATCATCCTCAATTGTGCAGTGTGTGCAATGTTAATGCGGCCTTTAGAACCGAAAAAGAAACCAAAGCGAACAGAAGTAGAAATGGAAACAATGCGTCATCATTTTAAAATCAAAGCACAAACAAACAGAAGGCCTAAAAACGAATCGGAGTCGAGTGCACAAGAAGTCAAAGAATTTGCAAAATTAAGAGAAGCCAAATTAATGAGAGAAAATAAGTTGAATGAAGAAGAATCTGACATTGGTTCGGTCCCTAGCCAATATTTTATAAGGGGACATTCAGAGAGTACTTGCGGTGGTAGCCCAGTGGGAGTTCCAAAAATAGTAGTCTCATCAAATGAAGCTGTATCTAATATTGACAGCACTACAAAAATAGACGAAGAGGTACAATCTCCCGAAGGAGAAGTGAAACGCCATTCTGGAGGCCATGTCGCCATTGCTGTTCATGAAGTTCAACCATTAATAGAAAATGGATACATGAAAGTAAAGGAAGTGAAAAAGCCAATTCATCATCGACCAGTTGGTTCACAACAAAGAATTGGATCTTATCGAGACATTGTCGCTCACAAAGATGACTTTGCTAGACCCTTGTATAAAAAGGATATCTTTTATAGTGGTAGCATTGCCCATATCCCACAATATCGTTCTCAACCGGATATGGACAGTTATATCACAAGCATTACATCTATTCCGGGTGTATCGGAAGTTCCGAAATCATCAGTTTGGGATCACTGTACGTGTTTGCCAAAGTCAGTCATAGACACTTTAAAAGAGATGCTAGACTTTTCTTTGTTGTTAGACTTTAATTTTGCAATGCTGTGTCTTGGGAATTTATGTGCAATGTCTGGATTTTATGTTCCCTTTACATATCTCGTGGATCGAGCAAAGATATTAGGTATTTCCGGAACAGATGCTGCCTTCCTACTCTCAGTAATAGGTAAGTAAATCTGATTTTGTTTATCGTTTACTATGCACAACTATTATGTGTCATATGATTTCTGCATTTATATATGAATGCATTTCACATGAAGTAATACAATTAATAAAGAAATTACTTTTGAAACAATACATGGACTAGGATTTCAACATTGTGCTGTCTGTCCTTCTTCGGAATATGGCTTCGTATTACTCCTTCTGTATCTCCAGACTTTTCTTACAGTAATGAGTTTGTATTTTGAAATATCACCCAGTTCTGCAATTCGGTATACATGTATTATTAGAAATTGAATATATATATATATACAGTGCTAGGATTATGATACATTACCGACAATCATAGAACTTGAATACAGTACATGTATTTCTATATATTATGTACAAGCAATACTCGGACTTGGATAGGTATACACACATTACAGGGATGTCCATACATTAGCACAGAGATTACAGGGATGTCCATACATTAGCACAGAGATTACAGGGATGTCCATACATTAGCACAGAGATATTGCAAACATAATATTAAGACATTAGTACATACACACAGTTAAAGGATTTCGATACATTATACACAGTTCAAAGATTTATTCACATTGCAGACAGTACAAGGGTGGAACATTACATGGATATCATATATCACATGCAGTTTGTTAAGACTTCCATGCATCGTTACATTATATATAATTGAATATTTATACATTAAAAAAGCCAAGCTATAAGGATATAGTTGATAAATATGATTTTTAATAAATCACCGTGGTATTTGAATATTAACTATAATATATAAATATGTCAATGTTTTGTTTATAGGTATTGCAAACACGGTCGGCCGAATTGCGTCCGGGTTTTTAGCGGACTTGAAGAATATGGATGCTTTAGTTATCAACAATGTGGCTCTATTTATCAGTGGCATATCTCTCTTCCTACAACCACTCTGTGTCACCTATGAATTACTTATTGTATTTTCAGTGGTTTATGGATTGTGTGTGTGTAAGTAATTGTTATTATTCTCTTAAATATATATATTACAGATGTAAAATTAAGCTGCAAGAGAAAATAACCAGTTAAGGCATCTTTGGAGATGATATGTACTAGGCCCTAGGCCTTAGGTGATAACAATTTCCAGGACGAGATTCGTAGTCATGCTCCCAAATTGTCCAATCAAAATACTGATTATATTTGATACGATGCTCTGATTGGTCTTTTTTCAATACGATTACAAAATTGGTGTTAGAAAGTAATGTCAGGTATCAAGCTCACATTCTCGTTTTGTAATTATATCGAGACTTTCCCCGAACTCTGAGAGTTCTTGATATCTGTTGTATTTGTTTATGGAGACATTCCGGTATAATACGGACTCATTAGTTAGACTCGGACTGTACTGTTAGTGTTTCGCTGTGGGTAATATTTTAATTCTATTACAATTATTGATGATATATTATTGTGAGTTTCTTTAAAGTATTTACCAATATCTCTATATATATATATTTATTAAAAACAATTATGAGATGCATCATCTAAACAGTTACATAGTTTACATTTTATTTGTTCTCCTGTGCATCTTCCGGATTTTGTTGACAGTTGGTGGTCACCTATTCCAACATTTGTTGTGGTCTTTCTAGTTTCTTTATTATGATGAGATAAATATTACTTCATATTACATTGTGTAAATAAGTTTCAAGAACTTATATAAAAATATCTTGCTGTTTTTAGTTAGGTTATCAATTTTATTACTTGTAAGACTGTCATATATAGCAATACATATTTCGAATTTTTATTTGGGGCCTTGAATGTATTTGTTTGTTTTATGTTTAATTTTACTTCCGTCTTTTAGTTTGACATCGATATCTGGTTCGTGTTATAGATTGTTTGCATAATCATACAAGGAGTTTGTGCTTTGTGCATCTAATATTTTTGTTAGATTTTATGCTTCATTGAAAAATGTGTTACGCTTTGTTTTTAATTATTTAATCTGAATAAAACACAACGGTTTGGTCTTTGATAAAGTCTTTTTTTAATGATAGAATATTTAATACTGATGCAACAGCTATATTGGTTGGATTTCATTTTTTGCCTAAAGCATGTTTAATAAATTAACTTTATTTTTTTTCTAAAGCGGTTTTGTCAGCAACAGATAAAATGTCTATTGTATAGTTGTTGTTTTTTTTTGCCCAATGTTTAGGTCTGTATTATTGAAGGCTGAAGGCATTGTTCCATATAACAGAGACAGATGTCAGAGTTATGTTAATATAGGTTTAACTAATGTTTCAGATAAGTTGCAAGCAACTTTTAATAGGTAGATGTCCGTCCAAATTATGTTGTATATGATTGTATAGCAAAGCAAACTATTCTGAGATAAATATTTGCAAGATGTAAGCTGCAATTAGCTAAGTGTCCATTGCAAGTAATGACGTATCCTAGATATTTATGATAATATACATTTTCAAATAATTTTCTTTTATATATTTATTTTTATATTTGGTTTATCTTGTTCTTAAAAAAATTCAATTTGTAAGCTAGATTAGCTGATTGTTAATATAATTAAATCATCTGCATCAGACAAGCTTGCCAAGTTTAACAGGGACATATTTTTAAATAATGCACATAAGTCATTGATAAATATGTTAAATATTGAAGAATTCAAAATGCCCCCTTGTCTTACACCATTATCAATGTTTATTGATCTTAAATAATGTAATATATAGATTGCTATGCCCAAAAGGGCCCTTTGTTTTAAATTGTGCTTTTATTAGTCTGAACATTTGTTTACAAATGTCTAATTTATGTACATATTCACCAAAGAGAGTCAAATACTTTTTGGAAGTCAACAAAGCTAGCATACATGTATATTGCTCCTTTTTTTTATAAAAGTATTTATTAATTAAAGATTGTAATATGAACATGATATCTGAGTTATATATATGTATGTTCCAATAATGTTGTAAGTCTAGCATTTATCATTACAGTAAAAAAAACATTTTAGAGATTTGTGAATTGGCATAATATATAATTGCCCTCATAGGCTCACACTGTGGGATAACAGCATATTTTAAGATTTGATTTAACAGTTTTATATAAGATTTTAAGGTTACATGACTATTAAATTTAATGATTTCATTAACAATGTTATCAGGTACACATTCGTTATCAGTTTTCGTTTTATTGATAAAATGTTGAACCTCTGACTTTGTGAAATGTTTGTCAGTGTTTTCTATGCATTATATTTTTTCTGCTATTTGTATTCGAAATTTTTTATTTATATTTTTACAAGTTCCTGGATTTTGAAAATGCTCTTCTGTTCTTCTCGTTGTTTTAATTTGTTTTAATTTCTTCACACACTTCATCTTCTGTATGCTTTTCCATGCTCTGGGTGTATTCCAACATTCCTGATCTATATTTTGCCAAGTTATTTTTTTAATTTTATCTTAAACTTTTATTTTTCTTGTTTTGCCATTTTTTTTTATCATGTGAATTATTTTAATATATCTTCGTAGTTTTCTTGATGGTTAAGTTCAGTTACAGAGTTATCTGACCATAGTTGCTTCTTTTAAATATGTGTTGTGGATTTTGAATATATTTTGTTATTCTTATTTATTGAGACAATCTTGCCGTGGTTAATATCTACACTGAATTAACCACAAAAAAATAATACAAAATTTACAAGACATATGTTAGACTCTATTGATACTTTTATTCAATATGATATAAGATTATATAATATATAATGTTATAGTTCATTTTTAAAGATTATGGTTTTAAACAGATTATTATATATAATGAGATCAAGTACGTTTAGCTAACATTGTTTGATTGAACCATTATATATTCATTGGTAATTAAAGTACTTCATAGTGATATATAATGTGGTTTTAAAGAAACAATAATATGCCAATGCTGTTACAAATACACATACACCTTATCGTTGGTATCCAAATTAGTACGTTCGACTGAGCCGCATTATAAATGCACCACTCGATAATTTTGTTTTTAAAGTATAATTAATTGGTAAAAACCAAAAATGATAAATGGGAAATACCCCAATGGCACACCATAGAAAACATTGGATAATTTTGTTCATATTTCTCTATTAATCGTATTTTTGGACACATTCAGTGAACAGCCTTTTTCAAGTGCAAAACATGAACACATGATAATTAAATACAAAATTAAATCACAATATTCCTGAAGATGATTAAACATGTGCCACTTCAAAGATAATGACTGTTTCATATAGCTTTACTGATTGTAACTTACTTAAAAGGTGCCAAGGTACTGTAACTTACTTAAAAGGTGTCAAGGTACAACGCAGGGGTGCTCTGACTTCTAGAATGAAGCAGTTGTGAAAAATTATGTCTCGTCGGAAAGATAAATCAGTATACTAGCGAATGACAACAAAGATTGTTTGAATGTGGGATTTTTTAATATTTTTTTCAAGCCTCAGACAGAACTGGTAGTGGCTTGGCTACGTTTTTCGTTACATCCCTTGTTAGTATATAGGAGTATATAGGCCGCGTGACCTCTATGAAAGCGATTCAAGCCCCTGTGGTGTGCACATACATTTTGTATTTAAATCGTGTGTGTTTTAAGGTTTTTAATTAGAATAGTTATTGTACAACAAAAATGTACATGTTAAAAAGTCTGTAATTTTACATTATTTGAGCTCCCTACATATATGTGTATATACAACACATATATAGCATTTCTTTATTCTGTAGCTTACGTTGACACATTAAGAGGCCATTCAGTGTACGGTTTTATCTTTTTATGACATAATGTAGACATTTTTTTATGTTTTGTTCTATTTATGTTAATGCCTTAGTTAGATGTCTTATGTATATGATTAGTTTGTCTATGCATTTTTTTTTTGTCTTATCAGAGATAATTTCTTGACATGTTTATCTAGTCCACATAGTGAATATCCTCATAAAAGGTACATATATTCAATTAAGGAAGGACAATTTAACATTTGGCGGGGGCGGGGCCCGAAGTTATAGAAAAGTAATAGTGAAAATAAATATCTTGATGCAAAAAAATAATAATAAATAAATAAACTGACCCTCCAGTTTTAAACAAGAAATTTCGGTCAGATGTTTCATGTCAAGGGAAACTATCTGATTTTTGTTTTTTGTGTGTCAAAATATATCTGACTCGATTTGAGGGGGGGCATAGCCCCCTCAATGAAAGTTAAATTGGTCCATAACAGTTTAACTTGGATAATATACCTGTCTATGCTCTATTTAACTGTATTCCATCATCCTCTATTTCTATACAATTCTCAAAGAACACTTGAGGAAAAAAGCATTTCAAATAAAGGTCTTACATCAGAGAATATATGTGGTCACAATCATAATGCAGCTGAGTTTGTTTACGCTAGTATGGTCTTCTGTTTTCAGCTGCTTTCATTGACATCGAGCATCCTCTGTGATATGTTAGGACTTGGTAAACTTGTTAACGCTTCTATTATCTTCTTTTTTCAGCTGCCTACATTTCATTGACATCGATCATCATCTGTGATCTGTTAGGACTGGGTAAACTTACCAATGCATTTGGCTTATTGACCTTGTGTCGTGGAATTGCTGGTATCTACGGACCACCACTGGCTGGTAGGAATTATTGATTTAGTATACTTTTAATATTAGTGAGATTTTATAATTTTCTCACCTGATGAAAGACCATCTGAGCTTTATGAATGCCATCACCTTGCGTCTATTTTGTTCCACAAAAGCATCACTGTCATTTTTTTTATTAACGATTTTTCATGTACTCGAAGTTTGCAATTATTGAAAGTATCGTTTTTTTAACTGGCTAAAACCACACTGGTCAATCTTCATCAAGTGGTCAATAGTGGTTGGTGGAAATTAAGAATAGTCAATACATATACATGTACAATGAAATTTGAGTTATTTTAAGTCGAATTTTATTAAAATTATTAATTGAATGTGACGACTTCAACATTACCAATAGGAACCATTTATTCAGTAGCTTTCTAGTAACTAACACTGATCTGTCAGGGAAATCTTGATTTGAAACATAAGCTCTGGAATGTCGTGTCAAATGAGAGATATATTAGCCATATGTATGTGCTTATAGAATATTGTTACACATAACTGGGAAGTTTATAAAAATGATGTTCGGTTCGTCTTTACCACCAGCTGTTTGTAAGAGTGCTCGTGTCTTATTTACCTTATTTGAGTATGTTTGTGTATAGAGGTGTCCAACACATATTGTGGTGTGTTTTTGTTTTGTTTGTCTTTGTCTTGTGTACCCAATTTTGCCACTTTCTCTGGTTATTTCCATTCGTGATTGTCCCTTCGGTTTTCTCTAACTTTTATTTACAATGGAAAAATTGAAATTATCTCTTTTATCGTAAAATTTCGTTCTCAGTCGGTCTCCACTTTCCATATCTATATCTAAGTCAATATATGAGACATACATAGCTTCCTATGGTATATTCATAATAAGCCATAAATAGTTAAACTGTCCTTTCGTGCAATCTACCATTAATGATTATTGCCAGTATTGACCGGATATAACCAGTATGTATCATTGCCAAGTATTGACAAAAATAATTCTTAATCTGATGAACAACACCATGGCGATGACCAATTTCTGTCCCAGAAACTAACTACCTGCTATAATACTAAATTGTATTAATAACCACATGAGCGATTGAGGCTCTTGTGACCATCATTGTATTAACTTTACAATCATATCGTTCATTTAATTATTTATTACTTTATTAATTAAGTAATAAATTATTATTTACTTAACTAATTGTTTAGTTTTTATTGCTTAATTATTTCAAGAATTGTTATCTCAATATTATCACATTTCACCAAACACACACGTGCACACAATCATTAGACAGCCAATAACAATATCTCTGTTTTGGATATGGTTAGTCTCGAAAATCTAATCTCGTTGGCATAGTTATGGGATAATGGACCCCAAGACATGCCATTCATTCAGTATTCTGTATAGTATATGTCAAAACTGGACCATGATTTGATCATTGTGCTGTTGAAAAATCCGATCACGTAAAAATATCTGTTACTTCAATGACTGATTTTTGTTCCGAAAATTTTCACCGTGATACATTCATAATCGAATTAGGATGTCATTATGAAATGCAGGTAGATATATACAATGTAGGACGCGTTCCTGGAATAACCTTCATTTGGTAGCTCAAAGTCAAATGATTGTAAAGTTATCAATGGGAATTATCAATTCTAAATATAAATTTAGAGAATGTATGTGTAATTGTTTACAAATTTGTTCGTCCATTGAGATACTCTGTCAAGGAACTAAATTGCAATATAAACAAAATGGATGTCTCTTTTGTTGGTTATCTAATAATGATGGTCGGCAATGATTCATTGGTCAGTATATTATACACTTATTGACTGGGTATGAGGGTAATAGTACTTTTATTGTCCCCAAGGTATCAACTATTTTCCGAGGCAACGCCGAGGAAAATAGTTGGTACAGAGGGGACAATAAAAGTGATATTACCCGAATATCAAGTCTATTTATATTTAAGTGTTTTATTATACTGAACAACTGTGCAATTCAAAATTCTAAATTGTAGGCCCTTTTCTGATGGATTTCTAGTCAACTTGATTAGTGTGTTTTTAAAACTATTACATTTATATGTGTGTGTATTTGAAGAAGAAATTAATTAAACAATTTTTTTATATTTAGTTCGTTCTTTTTGTATGGATATTGACATTTGTCCTCTATTAAAAAGTGATTGGATCATTCCATTATATACGTCATTTAATTTAGATCAATGAGATGAATGACTTAGAAAAGTCCGGGAAATATATGATTGCTGAAATTACCAAAGGGGGAATAGTCATTGTTTACTTGTCGTCTTCCGTCTCGGGATGTTAGCTCGCGCAATGAAAAAGTCCGCGGACTTGCATGACGTTATTTAATTTAAACCAATGAGATGAATGAATTAGAAAAGTCCGGGAAATATGATTGATGAAATTACCACAGAGGGGAATAGTCCTATAATTTTTGACAGGCACCACCTGGGGAATAGTCATGCAGTTGATTTAGGAGGAAATAGCAAAACTACTGGCATGTTTTTATAAAGGAAAAAAGATACTTAAGTATGATAATATAGTATACTATAGTTATTGCATAGATCTACAAGTGGTTCAATAACTGTTCATTTGAATTTCAACCGAATCGGTTAGCATGCTCACCTTGAATGTGGTAGTTCGTAGATTCGAAACCCGTTTGAGCCAAACAAAAAATTATAAAATTGGTATTTTTTGCTTCTTTGCTAAATAAGCATACATCATTAATGAGAAAGAGCAAAGAGTAGTTGGCTCCGAATCTTTATCTAACGTGTTATCGATTATATGCCAGGTTGCCTCTATTTCTGGGAGTTTTTGATTTTGGATTTAATTGTTCTAACGTTGTGGTATTTTAGTTTTTCATTTTCATTACTGTAAGTGATAATTTTATATATTTAAGCAATACTTTTCTTTATATAATTCAAACTTTTTTGTCAATACAGGTGCTGTCTTCCAGATGACTGGCAATTATGACGCCTCCTTCTATTTAGGTGGAGGAATGTTTATGGCTGGTACCCTCTTCCATTTAGTGTTACATTTGCCGTGTGTTAAGCGTGGCAACCTGCCGTCTACTGACACAGAAATGGATTTCGACACACCTAACGATACAAACGAGTTAAAAACAGGAGACGAACCTGTAGCTGTGTAAGACATGGGCCATATTTCATTTTATGTCAAATATTACGACAATGAATGTATATATATTGAAATTATTATAATATATTATTTTTCTTAAGTATATATTTATCATATAAAGATGTTTACTTTGTGGTTTTGTTCAGATATATATTTTGTAGTGTGGTAAAGAGTTTAATAACAAAAGTGTACATGTACTATGGAAGAAAGGTATCAAATTATATATGTAGGTACCTGTACAATGAATGGTGTAAAATTATATGTGTGGCTACATGTACAATATAAGGTATAACATGATATGTGTGGCTACCTGTATAATGAAAGGTGTAAAATGATATATGTGTGGCTACCTATACAATGGAAAGTATCAAATTATATATGTAGGTACCTGTACAATGAATGGTGTAAAATTATATGTGTGGCTACATGTACAATATAAGGTATAACATGATATGTGTGGCTACCTGTATAATGAAAGGTGTAAAATGAGATATGTGTGGCTACCTATACAATGGAAGGTATCAAATTATATATGTAGGTACCTGTACAATGAATGGTGTAAAATGATGTGTGTGGCTACCTGTACAATAAAAGGTATAACATGATATGTGTGGCTACCTGTATAATGAAAGGTGTAAAATGATATATGTGTGGCTACCTGTACAATAAAAGGTATGATGTGATATGTGTGGCTACCTGTATAATGAAAGGTGTAAAATGATATATGTGTGGCTACCTGTACAGTGGAAGGTATCAAATTATACATCAATTCAATGCAATATTTTATTTAAGTCTCATCTCTCAATTACAGGTCATAATACACAAATAAAACAATCATACAACAATAAATTAGAGAGCCATTCTTTACAGAATTATAAGAGACTATAATTAAAACAGTATCTATAGCACAAATATATAAAACAATCTTCTATCAATATATTACATACATATATATACAAAATCAACATTATCTACAATATGAAACATTTCTTCTTTCATTTAAAATTAAATTACAGGTTTTGGCGCATATCCTTATCATATTAAAATCTGAGAATAAAAACACTAGTTTCTGATTATCATTAAAAGACAAAAAATTTCCATTAAAAGTACAAGCAATATTAAATAAATGATCTCTAAAAGTACTATATGTAGGTACCTGTACAATGAAAGGTGTAAAATGATGTGTGTGGCTACCTGTACAATAAAAGGTATAACATGATATGTGTGGCCACCTGTATAATGAAAGAATTTGAATTTGAATTTGAATTGTATAATGAAAGGTGTAAAATGATATATGTGTGGCTACCTGTATAATGGAAGGTATCAAATTATATACATGTATGTAGGTACCTGTACAAATAAAGATGTAAAATGATATGTGTACGCTACCTGTAAAATGAAAGATATAAATTTCTATATGTGTGGCTACTATTAATAGAGTTATTACAACAAAGGTCAGATGACCCATATGTTTTCAGTGTGTATGTAAATGTGTGTGTTTGTGATAACATTTGTGAATAAGATTCACAAGATTTTATTGATAACACTCAGACACATAAATGTGTTACATGAGGACATAACATATATACAGTATTACATGGCGAAATGATCATATACAAATGTATTATCAAAAACATTAAAACATACCAGCAATTTTCTTTATGAATAATGATAACCTTTTATAAACTTCTACATTACAAAAAGATAGGAGACCATTCATTTTAACAATACTAGGATAAGTAACATAATATCTAGGTAAATATATACATCTCAGGTTTACTAAATATTCATTACAACAAACAAATAACAAGTGGAACTCATCACCAATTGATTGTCCACACAAAGTACAAACCCTCTCATCTTTATGAATATTATACCACCGCCCAGTTTCTATTGGAATTCGTAAATTTGACGCCCTTAATTTTGTAATCCAAATTCTAGTTTTCTCGTTTAATCTCACTAAATAATTTTCTAACCCAAAGTCCTTTTTGAAAGAGCCATAAAATTGTCCTCGAGATGAATTTTCAATATCATTATACCATGAACTGACAAACTGATCGGTTAAAATTTGGTTAAGATATGTTTTATCACAATATCCGACCTGATTTATAAAAATATATCCTAAGCCAGCTCTATTTAATATAGATTCTACATAATTAATCCACTTGAAATTATTCTGACCCTGAATACAATAACATGTGCAAGATTTTCCTCAAAAGATACACACAAAGCATTTTTTATTACAGGTGAAAGTTGTTTAAAACAACTCCATGTAATTCGGTTATCACGGTACCTTTAGTTCTGTTTTTTTTTTTGGTTTTATTTTATTGTTAGATGTTAATATATTATTGGTTGATTTAATATCCTTCATCTTGCATGAATTTTATTTCCTCCCATTTATTTATGTATTTTGGATTTGTATATATATAGATATAAGTTTATTAGTGAAGCGAATGTTTATTTGTGTATTTGTTGTTCAGTATTTTATGTTAGTGTTTTAAGATGTTTTTTTTAATACATTTCCATGGTATTTCCACATCGATAACATCACATGCCAGTGACCAATACGCCAAACTAAAGTCCAAGCAAAAGTATTATTTTTTGTCAGTTTTTAACTTTAAGTTTTCTTATACAAATACCATTGTATTTTGTCTCTCACTAATATGTCCTCAAGTTTCTCTAAAGATTTCTTTTTTGTGTAAATTATGAATTTGGATAGGTTTGGAAATATATGAAATTTGCAGTTTTCATCCTGTTTTGCTTCTTTTCCACCAGATACTGCATTTATCAGATTTTGTTTTATCAGATACTAATATTATACCAGGAGAGCAATGTAGTGTTGTAGCTTTACACCTGATGTACAGCATTTGACCAAGATGTAATTTTCCCTTCTATAGTTGTATTCTACTAACAAAGATACAGAACAGTTGTATATTGTATAATCTAACCTAATTTATACCACATTAGTAAAAACGTAGATGTACAAAAAACTATGTAATTCAGTGCTTACAACAACTTTTCTGAAATGCCTTCTTCAGGTACGCTCAAAATAAAAAGATATAACAAAATAATTTAAGAATAGCGATTGTCATATAATTATCACTGATTGAATACTAAGGTAAAAGATCTTTTTGAACACTGATATATAAACGATAGAGAATACCGAACGGACAATTAAAAATGGACAATCCAATATCTTATGTTTCATCTTCTACACTTTCCGAAAGGAAAGTATTTGAATATGTGACAAACATATATCATTGCATTCTCATACTCTGTATTATTTTAGAATTATAAATTCAAACTAGGGAGCATCTAGCTCCCAAAGTTTTGGCCCATGTTGTCTATGGCAACCATGGACATATATCATTATAAATTAAACACCAATAAAAAAAAAAGGCTACTGCCTCCATTTTACCCTTTTCCAAAACCTCGTTTTATGCAGATATTTTGTGGGATTCTTGTTGTTCAATCCTCAGTGTTATGTGTAGTGTGTTACAGACAATCTTTTCATATTGCTTTCTTTTGGTCGTTGTATTGTGTGTATTTCCATTTACGGTTTCTGATTATCCCTTTGCTATCCTCATTTTTGTCTTAAGATGAATTATGCAAACATGAACTTAAATGGATGATATATTTTTAAAGTTTATATAAGGTGTTATTACAGTGTTGTTACTAGGATTTTGACATTTTATATTATACTTCATGATGATCATTTGTTTATAATCTTTTTCGTTGTATTTTATAATTGGTTGTCATAGCAAAAATGATACTTGTAAACAAGTAATGAAACATGAACAACATCTATTTAAGGGTGTAGGCCTGGGTAACCCCCAAATTTTCCCATCATTCAATTTTTTTTAAATTTGCACCATGGAATAGTTATGTCTAAATACATTTTCTGACAAAGTTTCAAGAAATTTCACCGTGCCGTTTTCTCCATAGCACATCCTAAATATAGCAATTTTGGGGGTATTCCCGACGCCAGGTGGTAATACTAGTTTCGGAAGTTTCTAATCGATATACGCATTTATTTCTGGTTGAAAGGGAATATTTTGACTTTAATACACTTGACAGTGTTATTGTTCAATAAATATGAAATATCTAGCATATATGAATATCCTGTATGGAGATAATCACGTGCAAACAGTGGAAATTGGGGAAAAAAGGGGGGATGCCCTGAGGTACCACCCTGGTATTAAAAATGTTGTTGAAAAAAATCCTGTCATTTAATTTCCACCAAAAAATGTCACAGTAAAGAAAATATATATAGACATCATTGAACCAAATTTTACAAACTTTTACCGTCGGATTTTTAAAATATTTAAATTTATGTTTTTCATGGCACACAGAAAAAAAAATGAAATTGTCGAGGAAAGTTACCACACACCCATCTTTTGCTAGTTTCTTTGTTTGTGAGATAAAAATTAACTAGTTACCAATAACAAAAAACTTTTGAATTCTTATAACTGATACAGTGGATGTCCAAATTACCAAATGACTGCATTTGTCTTTTTTATTTTCAGGTCGGCTGGGGAGGGGGAGGGGTGGTTTGAGGGTGACTATACTTGATTAATTTATAAAGAAAAAAACAACACACACAGACATCCACCCAGGTGTATTGTTAAATTCCTTTAAATTCTGTCCTCCAGTTGTATTCGTTTGATTCTGATTATTCTTTATTTGTCTTAGGAGAAGGAGACGGCGGTATAAGAGAGGATCAGATAATATTACAATTTTTTTCCCAAACATAGCTTTCTATTTTTTACTACCGTATAATTTGCTCTATAGTTTCATAATATCTAAGATTCTGATGAATATATTTATTTTTTTTTTTTTTTACAAACCCTTGAATTTCAATAGAAAAAGGTTGTCACACAAATTGTGTTACATTTCTGGCATTTTTGACAACATATTTCGATGAACATTTTTTCTGGAAAGAGATATTTCAATGATATTTTGTGGGCATATAATAATAACACACTGCCTGACACTGGCATAAGTAGCAATAATATATTAAAATACAAGGAGCACAACTATGGAAAGGTAAAAGGAAAAGGAGTCATATTTTTTAACTGGCCAAATCCAATGTAAACAATCTTTATCACCAAGAAGCTTGGAATTGAGGTGGAATTTTCAAACGCACAGATGATCATATATTTGAGAAGACACTGAAAATAGAGTTATCTCCCATACCCCAGGTCTACACCCTTAAATGGTCAGAATTTCTTTTATTTGAAGAATTAATCTTGACCAGTATATGTTTCACATATGGCAAGGGGGTGTCATGGCTGTGAACGTATGGTAGTTAGATTTACCATTACCTATGCAATCAATGCCTATTACCACTGATGTTGCTAGTTCATTCAAATCTCGATCAGGACGAGATGTACAACATTATGTGTACAGGTCGGTAGTTTTCTCCGGGTACTCCGGTTTCCCCCACCAATAAAACTGACCACCATGATATAACTGAAATATTGTTGAAAGTGGTGTTAAACACCATCAAACAAACAAACAAACACATATGTGACAAAAATCATAATACATGTAGTATCGTCTCTGAGTTAAATGAAAGCCAATTTTAAGCCAAACTCAGAGGTTCCTTCCATAGTGTTATTTGCAATACATACCTTATATAAATGTGGTAAATTGGTATAATGTCTATATTTGTAAGCTTATGAATTTTTAAAGTGTTATTTACATTTTGTATGACAGTTTAGTAAGTAAAATAGTAAATGAAAAGACTAGCTCCAGTAAATCATAGACGTGTCCATCATTTCTTTATAGAGAAATCAATTAAAAACTGTTCATAAATAACTTGTTCAGTATTTTAATCAAGATTTTTTTAATGTGTTTTAACATGTTTTAATATATTTAAGGATCGTAGCTACATTAACTTTTATTAACACATTTTAATAGTCCTTTTCTTTTGTATTTAGTTATTGTGTGCAATACTTTTGTGTTTTTTTTTTACCAAAGGTCATCATGCATGGGTTGCATATTACATTTTATCATTAGATATGGATTCTATAAAATATTACGTTTTTATTACTCATGTATGCTTTTCATGAATATTTCATATTTAACTGTGGCTTTATACATGTCATTGTAAATTATGGATAGGCACACACTAATGTTGTGCCATTACAAATTAACATATTTTATATCATTAGTGCCACATGTCTACATAAGCGGAAAGGAAAGAAATTCAGTCAACATTAGAACATTTTCACATTTCCGACTGATTCTAAAATTAAAATTTTTTCAAGAGTTATTTCCCTTGAAGGTGGACAAGAAGTTCCCTTTCATGCAAAATAATTATCTATCTTTTCTCATAATCTTTTAAAAAAAAAATAATGTTGTATAGTAACAACTTGTGAATTTTCTATTTGCTATCAAATTTTCTTCTGATATTTTTTTACAAGATTTAAATATTTGCAAATTATGAGAAAATTTAACTCAAATTCGTTATCCTTTCCATTGCTCTTGCAAGACCGGGAACCATTTTGTCCATCGTAAGGGAAGTAACTCGTTTGAAAAAAGTTTTAAAACGTGTAATTTTAGAATCAAATCGGGAATGTGCAACATATTTGTTAATAGTAAAAATCTACAATGCATTATTTTACCTGTTAATTTAATTGTTTTCATCTTTTGAGGGATGGTATTCATTTATCTCTGTACAGTACATGTATATAAAGCATCATAACAATTGCCACTTTCTGTAATTTTTGTGTTATATTTCATCTTCGGGAAATCTCGTTTCTTATAAAATTTGGAGATATGATATTGATGCCGGGAAATTTTTGACAAGGTCTAATCATTGCAATATATTTTTTGGTTGATATCATGGCCGTCTTAACAACATAATAGGCTCCTGGGTAAAGCAGTGCGCTGGGTCCCAACCTGCACAACCACTCACAGAAATAACAATGTAAATGGTCGATGAAATTAAACATATATTTATTTTATTGGTATTTCCAACAAAATCAGTGTTTAAGCATTAGAAAAAAGGACTTTAAACAACATACATAGATTAACATGGGCCCCTATGCTTGTTGGGCCCTGGGAAATTTCCCAGTGTGCCCATGGGTTAAGACGGCACTGGTTGATATCAGACATTCCAGACACTATCTACCATGACGGATTCAAGTTTGATAATAGTTAATGGTATTACATTGCTATTAATTGAACATTTTTAATTGTTTACTGAAACTTCATTTTGTATACTATTGTATTTAACTTGAAATAGAAGTCCATACTGCATGAGTGGTAAAATGATATCTTTCAATTTTGTCTTCGTTCATTTTTACAATGAATTTGTTAGAGAGTGATGCTTTGATAGATTTATTTGTTTACATTAGCCAGTAAAATATTAATATTTTAAAATTATTTCATTAAATAAACTATTGTTTTATACAATATTATTGTTGATATTTGTTTAGCTATTAACAATACTGTCTAGGTGATAATATTAGCTGCTTGGCGCTAACTGGTGAAGAGGTATCACGGTGCGATCTACAGTCTGGTCAATTCAAACACTGAATTATGGGAAGAAAGTTTAGTGATGGTCAACAATTCAACCAATATCAACAAAACCATTAATCATGATATCTCTCGCTTTAACTCACTTAACAAAAAAGGGAGACCACGACATATTACTTGGAAACCTCCGTCCTTGCTTCAGACAGGCACAAAAATGTGGCTGTGTTAAACCGGCTACTTGTATCCCAACCCTTCTAATTTAATTACGAGTAGCTTCCCTTTTGTTAAGTAAGAGTTGTCTCGCTTCCATGTAGTATCATATCGATTTCATCCCATTGATTATCCCGGTAATTGGGATACTGAATTTCGAAACACTAATCTGTGCCTTCTGATATTAAATTTCGAATTTCAAATCCTGAATCTAAATGATCCTTCTGAGCTTTCGTACCTTTTCTCACTGTTTACATGTGCATCATCATGGTATTATGGACTATGAAACATTCTAATTTAAAATCAAGATGGTACACTCAGTTATATAAAACTTTGGGTAGAGAGAAAAAGTGGTTTGCTCTAAATGCTAATAAGTACACTAAATAAACGTCAGAGAAAACCGAAGTGCCAATCAAGAATGGACAATCCAGAGACACACTGGCAACATTGGACACACAAGACATAAGACGAAGACAAAAAAAAAACACTAAAACACAACACAGAAAATTAAACAGATGAGGGCAACATTAAAGCTGATATGTCCACATAATAGGGTTTTTGATTGTCAACATATTAGTTCCATTGATGGTGAATGTTTTTAAGACATAACGACTTGTTTTGTTGGTCTTTTGATCTTTCAAGTAGAGTTTATCCAAGGTCTTCGAATGATTTTTTGCACGTTTTTATTAAAAGATAGTGCTTTGTCACTTAACAACCCACATTTTAATGATTACTAATCTCTAATAGGGTTAAGTGAACTTGAGATTGAAAAATAACTGATAATGATATACCTGTCTCGTATTTAGACTTAGTTTTTTCTATGTATAATAACACTATAGGATAGTTGCTTTCTTAGACTTACGATAAACGTGATAACTTCAATTTTTCATATGACCGCAAAAATAGTTGCGACCGTATTATGCATGTCGTTGGCGTCGTCGTAATAAGTCGGTGGTCTGTACACACTGGTCTCCGTGTAATTACTCTTGCTCTAGTTGACTTATCCTTCTGATTATTCGGGGACTGTTCCCTTACCTGTGTCCAAACAAGAGACTTAAAGATGCCAAAAGGGTTGTCTTCTGTATTTTAATTTTTTTTTTTTATAAAAATATTTTATTTATCTTGATTGTCTATTTTTGATTGCACCTTCGGTCAGCTGTAACGTTTATTAATCCCCTACCGGCGAAGCCGAAGGGGACTATAGTTTTAGGTTGTGTCCGTCCGTCCGTCCGTCCGTCCGTCCGTGTGTCCGTCCATCACATTAAAATTTTAAGTTTTCCGGACTTTTTTTTTACGTCCTTTGACATATTGACTTGATATTTGGTATGTGGCTATATCTAGATGAGTTACAGTTTAAGTTCGAATTTCGTTCCGGTCGAATGATTTTTGGCTTAGTTATGGCCCTTGAACTTGTATTTTTTGTTCTCTATTTTATGTTGTCCGGATTTTTTTTTTACATCCTTCGAGATATTGACTTAATTTAAAATCTAGTCACTGCAAGGTGATACTTCTAATATTTTAGGTCCTCTGATTTTTGCGGCCGGTAGGGGACAATGTATTGCTATGTGCAATACTCTCAGAATTCTTGTTTATTTACTATTTGCATTTGGAGCTTTGCTAAGTTTTTGTTCTAAGAGCGAGTCGTGTGTTTGATTCATCTTGCATAAATAGCGACCGGACGACCATTTTGGAGTAGCACATGTCAGTAAAAAAAAAACTATATTTATTTCTATATCTCGATGTTCAATACGTTGATCATAAAAATAATAATTTTATAGCACAACCAATGAAATGAAAGCAATAATTACACTGAAAAAGTATATGTAAAAGTAGTAATTACATGTTAGTTAGCAATGACCTTGAATGAATATTAACACAAAAAGTTTAAGTGTATAATTTACAACTGTGTAATAGGTTTGGATTCTATTTAGTTTATAGTGTTCCGTAGCGGTCAGTTTTATTGGTGGAGGATACCGGAGTATCCGGAGAAAATCACCGAACTCAGCTGAAAGTCAGTGACAAACTTTATCACATAATGTCAGCTGGGTAATAGTATTATTGATATAGCAACTTGTATATATATATGATTGTACTTAATGTTCTTCAGGAAATATATTCAAGTCTATAAAGAGATAAAACGGGGTCAATATGCAGAATCATGGATGATACTTTTAAATATGATATAATCAACAGGCATTCATTACAGGTCACAAGTGCAACGTTTGTAATATTGTTAGACGGTGTAATGTATGACACTGGATTAATTGTATTCTATTGCTATGCACGCAATAACTCGTTTGTTATAATGGGTCGATGGTATTTTTGATCTACGTTTAAAATGTTTCAATTTATTATATGACATTTTTTTTCAGTGTTGAAATATGTTGATTACCACACGTATCTATCACATGTAACTTCAGGAATCATTTGCATAATAATAATAATAATAATAATAATAATAATAAATAATAATAATAGGTGCTACGACCTTCGAATCCTATAGATTTACTGAATACCAAGAAGTAATACAAAATAGCGACTCTTTATCATAGCAGTCTATATGTGTTCGGAACACATGTAGAGATATGTGTTCGGAACACCCGTAGAGAAACGTGCCGTGTGCAACAGCTATTAAAAGACAAACCATTTCGAAATTGAGATTGTCTTTGAAAATCATAGAAGTATATTCCTGTCTACGAGAGGACAGTGTCCGTAATATTCAATGCGAACAGTGGAAAACTATTGACTGTCTCCATATTAAATGGAAGTGATTTTCCAGCATAAAACATCAACATTATGATTTTTTAGCTTAAACTAAATAGCAAACGTATCTAGAGAAAAAGTATAGTCTCATGGGATGATAGTTATGTTCGTGTATGCCACAAGAGAAAACAGATAAAAGTTCGAGATAAAAACTGGTAATCGGAAGTCGTAAATCGAAGATCACAACCTACAATGGCCAAAGCAACACTTACAGCATAAAAAGACACACAATAATTCAAAAATCACTACAAGAAAACTAAAGATGGAGTCCCACTAAAATCGAGGTTATGAACTTTCGTAAGGGTAAGCAGTTCCTGCTACACAAGGGACACCCGTCATGTTACCAATGTTAATTATCCGGTGCTAATCATATTCGGTTATAAGTTTGTCCACGTGTTTATTGCATAACATTGATATTGATATGTTAAGATTTAGTGAACATATTAAAAAAAAGGAATTGCTTATCAAGATAGCTTTTCTTCAATTAATTTGATACTTATGTTAATGACAAATTTTTCGTACGGTAATATAGGTTATTGCAGGAAAGAAATCATTTATATTGGATACATTCCTCTAGAATTCGGTCGATAAATTCCGGGCGTAAAATCTACAATGTAATTAATACACCAACGCTTCTAGTAGTTACTGTTGATGACAGAGTAGGCACCAAATATCAAAGTTCAGTAAAACATTGATGACTTTATTTATGGGTATGTTATGCCATCTGTCATCCATATCTACACAGGACTACACTTTGATAAGGTACATTATTATTATTATTATTATTATTATCATTATTATTATTATAGAATGCATGCCTTTTTCTGCACTAATTTCCATAACTATTAACAATTGATTTTAAGTCATAGATACGACATGAATCATTGGCTATTGGAATGATGTTTTGTCAGTTCCGTCTCCTCCCAACATTTCTTCCTGGTCTTGTGTCATTTACATTTTGTTACCCATCACGATGTCCCATACCTATCTCATTTCTGTATAACTTTCATGTTGGTTTTTTTAAAAGCTTGTTCTTATCCTGAGTATTCAGTAAATATTTGCCGCTAAACAGTACACGACAAGATATCGGTAAATCTAATATATCTTTGACATTCAGTACCTTCCTAATTTAAAATAGCGTCTGCATAAAAATGTATATCTTCAGTGCACCGGAATTTATCCTCAGTTAATTGGGAGTGGTTGTCTTCCGAACATTTATAATTTCATTTATTGCATTTATACCCGTGAAATAATGAACAATAAACACCAAGTTCTATTTTTTTTTTTGGCGCAAATAAGAGTAAAATCTACGTAATAAATGGTATAGTTAAAGGATCGGATTAAGATAAAGAGAGGCCCTAGGCTAGTCTACTTGCGAGGCCCCTCCCAATCCCGACCCTTGCGACTAGAGGAAGATGAACGAATATTTTAAGCAATATTCAGTGAAGTCGAGAATGATGGCGGGTGTTTTAAATTCCGTAATTCACAGTTCCTACTCTAAAGGACATAAGCCACGACAACGAAACAAATGTGATGCCTGACAATGCCTTGTGTTTTCAACTTTTCCATATCACTGCTTTTATGAATGGACACAATTAATACAGAAATCAATACTAGTGTCGGATTATTGGCTTAAGACAGTATTATTCTGAAATGGAGTGCAAGGAAAATAACAGCAGGGTTATGGCCTAATGTGTGAAAAAGGTCTATGACAATGTCAAAAAATATTATACACCTTGACCAGAGGCACCCTAGATTTTGAGGCCCTAGGATTCAGCCTACCAAGCCTATAGGAGAATCCGGCATTGTATAGCTACTCCTAATTATATATACACATGTACTAAGTTTGAAATTTACCGTTCCTAAATTATATAATTTAAAAAAAAATGGGGTCAACCTCCCGAATGCGCTGGTATCCGTAGCCGATTTTGTCTATCCTGTCCTTTTGGTTAACTTTTTCATAATGATTTTTAAATTATTTGGTTTTCCGACCTTTCGACTTTGAGCGTAGCTGATGAATGTTACTCTAGAATCATGTCAACGATACCAATGTTTTTAATTACTATCACTGAGCCTATGCCTCTCCTGGTGGTCTATTAGTCAACGATACCAATGTTTTTAATTACTATCACTGAGCCTATGCCTCTCCTGGTGGTCTATTAGTCAACGATACCAATGTTTTTAATTACTATCACTGAGCCTATACCTCTCCTGGTGGTCTATTAGTCAACGATACCAATGTTTTTAATTACTATCACTGAGCCTATGCCTCTCCTGGTGGTCTATTAGTCAACGATACCAATGTTTTAAATTACTATCACTGAGCCTATGCCTCTCCTGGTGGTTTAGTAGTCAACGAGGGCTTGATCCGCCCATTTGTCAATATTTTAATTTCCATCAGACACAGGGGACTTTATTGCGGATTTTGGGTATCCTGCTTAGGCCCGTTTGCTTACTTGCCCTCAAAGACTTTATACTATTTGGGTTTCCAATTGCTTGACCATGAGTCTGCATGAAGAAGTTTAAAAAAAAATAGATATTCACTTTTTATTTCATTCCGAATATTAAAAATAAACCACTCGTAATCGAACAACGACGGTAAATCCCCTACCCGCCAACGTGCAGTTGTGAATTACAGTATTGTTCGTTTACACGTGATTTTCGCATATGCATAAGTAATACTATATTATGCTTGAGTGGATTTTTTGTATATCCGAATTGGACAGTTTATTCGGTTCCGTTATTATTTTTATATATACATATCAATAATAAACTAATAAAATTGGGTTGGGACCAGATTGTAAAAACCCATCTGGTATTAAATCGTCACAAAGCTTTGCCAAACTTTTTTTTTAAATAACCTTGGAATAATAACTCATATGGTATTACATCGTCATAAAGTCTTCCTAACTTTTTAAGTAACATTGGGTTGGGACCAGATTGTAAAAAAACCATGTGATATAAGATCGTCATAAAGTCAAACCAAACTTTTTAAAATAACATTGGATTGAAACCAGAATGTAAAAACCCATCTGGTATCACAAAGTTTTACCAAACAAAAATGGTATGTGGTAAATATAGGAGAAAAGAAGATATAAATATGATCTGAGTTTTCCATCGATAAACAATAAAAATATTAAGATATAGTAGCATGAACAGTCAAAGGTGTATATAAAGATCACTTAAGGGAACCTGAACATTTTTTTACTTTATGAACAGCTTCCTTTTATATACAGGATAAAACTTATACATATGTGTGTATACACTATGCATCAATGGAAAAATGAGGCTGACCTTTATAGACAAGGATTTGTTATATAGATGTGCCCTTTAAAGCAGGTTTTAGTGTATTAGAATAGCACAGAAGGATCTATATGTTATAAACATCTGATCAGCCAGGTCATTTGTTTTTATAAATTATTTTTAGAGTCACATGTCATTTAATACGTGTTTTGATTGGTTTAAAAAGTTGAGTTTATTTGTCAATGAACGGAATCTAAAACCGCAAACAGCAATGATTGACAACATAGCTAACAACAATAGCACAAACCACTCCTCTGACAAACATCAAACAGCAATGATTGACAAAATAACCAACAGAAATAACACGAAACAATCTTCTGACAAACACCAAATAGCAATGGTTGACAATATAGCCAACAACAATAGCACAAAACAACAGAATGACAAACACCAAATAGCAATGGTTGACAATATAGCCAACAACAACAGCACAAAACAACAGAATGACAAACATCAAACAGCAATGGTTGACAATATAGCCAACATCAATAACACGAACCAACAGTCTGACAAACATGAAATAACAATGGTTGACAATATAGCCAACATCAATAACACGACACAACAGTCTGACAAACACCAAAACAGCAATGGTTGACAATATAGCCAACATCAATAACACGAAACAACAGTCTGACAAACAGCAATGGTTGACAATATAGCCAACATCAATAGCACGAAACAACAGTCTGACAAACATCAAACAGCAATAGTTGACAATATAGCCAACATCAATAACACGAACCATCAGTCTGACAAACATCAAACAGCAATTATTGACAATATAGCGAACATCAATAACACGAAACAACCGTCTGAAAAACTTCAAACAGTAATGGTTGACAATATAGTCAACATCAATAACACGAACCAACAGTCTGACAAGCATCAAACAGCAATGGTTGACAATATAGCCAACATCAATAGCACGAAACAACAGTCTGACAAACATCAAACAGCAATAGTTGACAATATAGCGAACATCAATAACACGAAACAACTGTCTGACAAACATCAAGCAGCAATTGTTGACAATATTGCGAACATCAATAACACGAACCAACAGTCTGACAAACATCAAGCAGCAAATGTTGACAATATAGCGAACATCAATAGCACGAACCAACAGTCTGACAAACATCAAGCAGCAATTGTTGACAATATAGCGAACATCAATAACACGAACCAACAGTCTGACAAACATCAAGCAGCAATTGTTGACAATATAGCGAACATCAATAACACGGACCAACAGTCTGACAAACATCAAGCAGCAATTGTTGACAATATAGCGAACATCAATAACACGAAACAACCGTCTGACAAAAATCAAACAGCAATTGTTGACAATATAGCCAACATCAATAACACGAAACAACCGTCTGACAAACATCAAACAGCAATTGTTGACAATATAGCGAACATCAATAACACGAACCAACAGTCTGACAAACATCAAACAGCAATGGTTGACAATATAGCCAACATCAATAACACGACACAACCGTCTGAAAAACATCAAACAACAATTGTTGACAATATAGCGAACATCAATAACATGAACCAACCGTCTGACAAACATCAAACAGGAATTGTTGACAATATAGCCAACATCAATAACACGAAACAACCGTCTGACAAACATCAAACAGCAATTATTGACAATATAGCGAACATCAATAACACGAAACAACCGTCTGAAAAACTTTAAACAGTAATGGTTGATAATATAGTCAACATCAATAACACGAACCAACAGTCCGACAAACATCAAACAGCAATGGTTGACAATATAGCCAACATCAATAACACGAAACAAGAGTCTGACAAACAGCAAGCAGCAATTGTTGACAATATAGAGAACATCAATAACACGAACCAACAGTCTGACAAACATCAAGCAGCAATTGTTGACAATATAGCGAACATCAATAACACGAAATAACCGTCTGACAAACATCAAACAGCAATTGTTGACAATATAGCCAACATCAATAACACGAAACAACCGTCTGACAAACATCAAACAGCAATTGTTGACAATATAGTCAACATCAATAACACGAACCAACAGTC
>MJUT01028098.1:89665-109965 GCA_002080005.1 Gigantidas platifrons | reverse complement strand
CAGCAATTGTTGACAATATAGCCAACATCAATAACACGAAACAACTGTCTGACAAACATCAAACAGCAATTGTTGACAATATAGCCAACATCAATAACACGAAATAACCGTCTGACAAACATCAAACAGCAATTGTTGACAATATAGCCAACATCAATAACACGAACCAACAGTCTGACAAACATCAAACAGCAATTGTTGACAATATAGCCAACATCATTAACACGAAACAACCGTCTGACAAACATCAAACAGCAATTGTTGACAATATAGCCAACATCAATAACACGAAACAACCGTCTGACAAAAATCAAACAGCAATTGTTGACAATATAGCGAACATCAATGATACGAAAGACTCCTCTGACAAACCACAAATAGGAATGGTTGACAATAACAATACCACGAAGCATCCCTATGACAACCACAGAAAGGCAAAGCAGTTGTCTATGTCTTGGCTTGAGCCATTTGCTAAAATAATTCTGGATTAAATTTGTTGTTGGAATCCAAATCGTCCTCTTGTTGATTTTTATAACGATCAAGCATACATAAACAAACCTGCATATATTCACGCAACCTCAGTGCACGTATAACATTGATAAGCAAAATAATAATCCAAATGTATTAATGGGCATCATATCAATAACATAAAGAAAAACAAAAACAAATATACCACACTGTTGAAGCATTTCCAAAATCCAATTGAAAAATCGTAGAAAGGCGAAAAATCGATTTCACTAACACACAAATACGCGACCGGTCACTTTCCTAGCTTGGTACAGGCACTTCAATAAAAGTGGCGGGCTAAGCTAGTTTTATGGGCCCAAACCTCTCGTCTAAGTGAGCAATAACAATTAATAAATAATATTTACTGACAAATTGTCCGAAAAAAATATTTTAGTAAATACGGATAAATTCTCATCATGAATAAAGAAAAATGAATTTTACTATCATACAGATAAGATAAGCTGTAAATGATGAAAAAAGAGGAGACGAAAACAGACCCTACAAATCCAGAAATAGACGATGAAGTAGACGATGAAGATGATCTAGAGGAAAAATTTGTTCCCGAGGCACCAGACGGAGGTTGGGGATGGGTCGTTTTGTTTGGGGCTCTAATGTGTCACTTTCTTATAGATGGCGTTGTATATGTCTTTGGGGTAGTGTTTCCCCAACTTGTTGAACATTTCGGAGAATCAAAAGGAAAAGTTGCAATGGTACAATCAGTACAGATTGGTGTATCTCTTTGTTCAGGTAAGTAAATCAACCTTTAAAAAGTATGAGATCACTATGCATGATATTTTGTAAATGTCAATAAAAAAACAAGTACACAGATGTACACTCCCTTATACTAAATATACAAAAAAATACTCCCTAACACTGTTGGGTTGAATGTTTTGACGCATATAGACATATTTGCTGCAACCTAGTATTGTTTTATCAGAATCCAGTGGGGGCGATATATATGTGTATGGTTGTCAATTACTTGAGACTGTCGTCACACAAATTACGACATCATACAAATGTATTATTTTACGACAATATGTCATAAAACGTGTCCTTGACAAACACATATTTAGTGTGACTGTATGATATGACAAAATCATTCTATGCATGCAATACATAATTTAAAATAGTGAATTAGATTACTGTCAAATTAATAAAAACAAATATATATGTAGATACTATCTACACATGTTTTTAAAGGCGCAAATATAATACTTTTTGTTTCGTCTTTGCTTTGCTTTGATTTTTATAGTGCTAGCTCACTGACACAATAGTTCGCAGGTATATATGTCACTTCTGTCGGATACATTATCCTGAATCCAAGGCAACCATCCTTTGTCCTTACTGCTAAGCGATGCATGCCTAGTGGAGAAGCACCAAATACCAATTTCATAGTCTAGGTCTCGAACCTACGAACTACAGTAATCGAGGGAAAACACACTAACCATTATACCACCGATGTGGTTTTCAGTGATATAAATAGAATATAAAGATACATTACAGCAAAAGGTCTTTGTTATGTGTAAATGTGTCACCTTTGTTATGTGTAAATGTGTCACGGTAACTATTGCACCACCGGTTTGATAAAAAAAAACACCCAACCATTTGAGGGATGAAGTCATCAGTTAGGACAGAGAACATTTATGTTTTATTTCTTCTATATGTGCGTGTGTCCTGATTTATTATCAAAATATATTACACTCCATGCAACAGAGTACCGATGATCATTGCTGAAAAAGCTGCATTGCAATTTGTCTTTTATGTTCGGAATGCACTCCTTATAGTAGACAAAGACAAAATAGCAATTAAATCAAGAATTCAAAAAAGCATAAGAGAAGAACATTATAATGTTTATAACGTTTATACTTTCTATTTCATGCTTATAGCAGTCTTCAGTGGAATGCTTTATATATAGCAACATTACAATGGGATTACAAAAAGCAATGGTGGGAAAATTAAAACTAAATGTCAACATACAATATTAGTGTAGTGTCTTAATATGTAAAGCTTATGTGTAGTATGAGACTTATAAACTGGGATAAAGACGAGGTTCACCGAGCCTTTTACTAGTTTTGGTCCGAAGACATATATATCGTATATTTTCATATTTATTATGATATTTAGACATTACATTAATATTGTGTTTATCCTCAAGAGAAACTACATAAATCCATGTCAAGTTATTCAATGTTTTTGTGGAATGTTTGACATCGGTCTTTTCTGGTTGATTTCCAACGTTTCTGTTATTTCTTATTAAATCATATAATGCTGTAGAATAAACAAAGTATACATAGATTTCTCTGAAAATAAAAATGTATGTGTACTCGGCTAGGATAATGTGAGAAATACTCTCTGCAAGCCTCGCAAATCTACCAGTTCCTTAGCCTCGTACAAATATAAATAGCATTATCAGGTATACATGTATGTAAATTATAGGCATATTGTCTGAATATATAACATGCATCTTTGGAAACAGATAGAAAAGCGAGATTTTGACAAGACTTTCTGGACTGTTTCGCGGAGGGTACAAATACAATTTATTTCCCCTACAATGTTCTTATATTGCGTTTATCATGCAATGTTAAAAAGTACAAAACAACTTCAGTATTTACTAATATGAGAAGAAACAAGCATCACTCTCATCGTTTTCAAAGGTTTTGCCGAAAATGGAAATATATGAAACTGTTTTATTTTACGACTATCTAAATACATTTATCAACTCATTTTGGTATTATACGGATAGAGAGTGATATTCCTATGTTTAACATATATATGACAGGTCCGATCACCAGTGGTCTTGTCAACAAATTTGGTTGTAGAGCAGTAACTATTTCTGGAAGTGTAATTGCTGCAACAGGTTTCATCCTGGGATCATTTGCTCCTAATCTTGAAATTTTAATATTTACATATGGAGTTCTCGGAGGTATATATAACTGATATATATACAGAGGCGTGCAAAAAGTATTCGGCCATTTTATTATTTTTGATATATACATTTATATTTCATAAAAAAAACCCACATTTTTTCAAAACATTATTCCAAAGTCAATTAAAGTTTGATTTTGATGAAATTTGTACCAACAATTGCATAATTAAATGTAGTTTTACACTGGAATTTCAGCATAATTTGATATTCTAAGAATTTTAAGAGTTCAGTCCACGAGTTAAGTACAAAACATTTTGCACGTCTCTGTATAAACAATGTATTTCAAAATATGAACAAATATTTATTTATTCCTCCAGAAATGCTTGGGATCGGTAAATAGAAGAAGGACATATAATGCAGTAGTCACAAAGATAAAAAGGCAAAAAATGGTCCACAAAACTGAAAATTGCACAACACGAATGCAACTAAACACCGGGGAAAAACTCAGAATGATAAGCAGTTCCTGTTCGACACACGTTTGTATTACTCTTGTTAAACATTCGGCGAAAGTCAAACAAGATGAATAGATCAATGACAACGGGATTGTGACTTCGACAAAAGGAACATATCCGTGTAATATGTGGGTCAGATATTCTGTAACGGTTAACCAAGATATGATGGTGGTCATAATGTTTTCGAAGTGATGACTTCAACTGAAGGTCTTCTATATCATATCTGCAAGATGATCAATGTAAAATACAGAAACATATTTACGACATTGAATCCTATTCATACTGATCATAAACAAGAACATTCCAAGTAAAAAATTGATTGATTGATTGATTGATTGTTTGATTGATTGATTGATTGATTGATTGATTGATTGATTGATTGATTGATTGATTGATTGTCCAGTGAGTAGTATTTCAGTTATATTCATGACGATTAATGAGAACAAAACATAAACGAGACAACTCTAAAAAATTCATGCAAATAAAAACACTTTAGTCGATCGAGCACATATTTCTAACAGACGTGGCAGAATAATTCATTGTTTTTCGTCTTGCACAAGGATAGGCAGTACGAATGGAATATGATTTTATTTCGCCAGTTATTTTGTGATAAATATTCTTTTACAATAAATCAAAAGTATCATTTTACTATAATCATAAAGTAAATCTCAAATATCCTTAAGAAAGGTTCCAATCGATTCAGACTGAAACAAGCATCGTCCTGAAAATTTTGAAGATATCAATGGGGTAAACAGAAGCCGTCAATCGAAGAAACAAACACTTTACAATGGCCAAAAGAAAAAGGGAACAAATGGACAAACAATGATCTACAAAACATTACACAGAAAACTAAAGGTCGAGCAACACGAACCCCACTAACACTAGAGGAAGAACCCAGGTGCTCCGGAAGGGTAATCTGGCTGTACCTACAGTTCGACCGTATGTTCGATCCTTTATGTCTTGCACCATGTACAAAAACTATGTATTATTCTTCCTGAATGTCTTTGTAGGTATAGGATTTGGAATGGTATATCTACCATGTATTGTCATTGTGGGATTTTACTTCGAAAAGAAAAGGGCTCTAGCTACTGGGATCGCTACTTGTGGGTCTGGTATAGGAACGTTCTTTTTTTCACCGTTGAATAAGTTTTTGTTGGATTTATATGGTTGGAGAAACTTAATGTTTATACAAGCTGCTATCATCCTGAATTGTGCCGTATGTGGAATGTTGATGAGACCACTAAAACCTGTCAGAAGAAAGAAATTGAACCTAAATCATCTTGAAAGGGGACTGGAAACAGTGTCAGAACAAAAGGAATCACAAGAAGAAGAAAACGAAGACGAAACAGAAACCGATTACTACGATGATAACCTATTTTTGTCAGATTTGATGGCAAAAAAGACAAAAACACCGGCCATTACGACGCCGACACGTGGAAGAGCATCCTTACCAGCGGTACATTTTGTTCCGAAGAATGGTATGAATAATGATTCATATATGAACGATGAAGACCAACTAGGTCAGGTGCATTTGTTTAAAAAAACTGTACCGAATGTACAGAGACGGAGAAGTAGAGCAGCTTCACAACCAGAAATTTTGGCACACAAAATGGATTTTTCAAGACCATTGTATAGGAAAGATATATTCTACAATGGGAGTATCGAAAAGATCCCTCAATTCCAATTCCAACCGAATATGCGAAGATATAGTATTAGCATAACTGCTGTACCGGGAGTATCAGAACCAGAAAAAAAGTCATCTGTTTGGGACAAATGCTCATGTTTGCCTAAATCAGTTACAGATATATTAAAGGAAATGTTAGACATCTCTTTGATGCTAAATGTAGTGTTTCTCGTATTATTTGTAGGGAATGTATTTACGTGTACTGGATATTTCATACCTTTCACTTACCTTGTTGATCAAGCTGAGATATTGGGAATACGTGGTTCTAATGGAGCTTTCCTTATTTCAATAATGGGTATATAGTATCAGCACAATAAACCATATCCGACTTTTTGGTATTTGGTTGAATTACTTCAATTTCGAAATTTTTATCAACCAAAATTACGTACTTACCTGACACAGACGTAAACAACAATGTTTTATTGGACATCCAACGTGACTGTACATTGTCATGTACACGTTAACGGTTGTCGGTCTCTCCATAAGAAGACCTGTGACATGTAGACTATCATAATTCATTCAGCTCCCCAACAGTTTCTTCATTACCAGGTGTTACGTTGGAATGACATTATAGTCACGTGGGGTCGATAAATTTAGCATATATTCTAGATAAGAAAACGAAATGTAAAAAAACTCGGATATGGTGTATTCATTTTGTTTTTATATGTATTGTTGAACTTGTACTCGTCCTGAATATGCATTAAGTATTTGCTGCTTGATGTAAAGTAACTAACAATCCACCAATCATTTTTTTGCCACTATTTCAGATGCACATACTAACGTTGTACATATTATCATGAATGTGCATTCAAGTATTACATCAAAGTATAACAAAAGTAATTAACAAAAACAAAACAAACAAAGAATGTATCGACTTCGGTAAAAACCAAAGAATTATTAAAGATATCTAAAGTTGATTCACCATGACATATTTCAAATGTTCCCAACAAAAACTTATTATAGTATTTTTAATTTCTCCACGTGACATCTGCGTCGTTGCTTGTACTAGTATTTGTTAAAAATATGATTATCTGTCCTTGGTTTTTGCAGATAGACCCGTGTTCGTTATATATTTAAAAGTTAGATGTCAAAGTAGCACTCGAGCCGACACACGAAAGCGGAATTAAAGTAATTGACTGATGACTTTATAGTTATTGTGTGGCGCTGGCTACTGCTCAACTGCAGAAGAGTGGCGCCTTTGACGTTTAACCTATACAAATGTGCATTTTTGTTTTTAAGAGAAAAGATACGGATCTGAAAGAAAATTCAATACTGATAATCTCTTCTTTATAGTGTTTTACCCGTGTTTTAAATATACTGTGAAACTGTTTTAACCGAACCTCCTTAGAAATCTGCCATAACCGAACCGCCTTAGAAACCTGCCTTAACCGAACCTTCTTAGAAACCTGTCTTAGCCTAACCTCATTAGAAACCTGCATTAGCCAAACCTCCTTAGAGACCTACCTTAACCGAACCTTCTTGGAAAAATGCCTTAACGAACCTCCTTAGAAACCTGCCTTAACCGAACCTCATTAGAAATAAGCCTTACCCAAACCTCTTTAAATACCTGCTTTAACTGAACCTTCTTGGAAAACTGCCTTAACCGAACCTCCTTAGAAACCTGCCTTAGCCGAACTTCATTAGAAACCTGCCTTAACCGAACCTTCTTGGAAAATTGTCTTAACCGAACCTCCTTAAAAACCTGCCTTAACCGAGCCTTCTTGGACAACTGCCTTAACCGAACCTTCTTGGAACAAACTTTTGTGTTCGGATTATAGGTGAAATTAACAGGAATTTCCTACATTTGGGACTTTAAGTTCGGTTTTTACACGATTCTGATTTATTTAGAGTACGGTTTAGACAGGTTTCACTGTATCACATCATCATCCTTATTGTATTATTTTAAAATCAAAATACATTTTTTTGTATCTACGTCTGTATGGCATTGTAGATGTGTCTAATAGATGTTGTTTATTTTTTAAAAGGAATTAGTGAAACCACTGGTCGTATATTATGTGGATTTATAGCAGACCTCAGCTTCATCAGTCCGTTACATCTCAACAATGTTATGTTAATGCTTAGTGGCATAGCAGTGTTTATGGTACCGTTCTGTACTACATTTCCTACGTTATTGGCCTTTTCTGCTCTCTATGGATTATTTGTAGGTAAGACATTTTATTGTGTAATTTGATATTGGTTCAAATAAAATGAAAAACACAAAAAATACCATACTGTCGGAATAAATTCAAAATCAATTATCAAAATCGTAGAAAGAGTTATAATTGATACCCCTAACACACAAATACATGACCGCTCACTTTCCTCACTTGGTACAGGCACTTCATTAGAAAGTGGCCGGGTTAAACTAGATTGATGGACCCAAGCATCCCCTCTTATTGAAATGATGTGATCATGCTTTCCACATGTGTTCAAAATGCCAACCCTTCCACACAACTGGGCAAACAACGTTATTATAATTAACGCTATGAGCTTCAACACTATACATAATATATATTTAATTTTCGTTACACAGAGGTTGTCGTAATATATAATATTGGTTCTGTTGAAGAGAGTACGTGACCTTTCTAAATAGTAGATAGTATGCAAGGCCATCGTATGACATAATAGTGATACAATACTCAACTTGAAACAATAATCTAATTGCCAATACCATATTTTGTCATCTGTGCGCAACTGGATATGATGAAATAAATAAATAATGATGACGTTTGTTAAACATTCAATGATAGTATTTCGACAGAGGACGAAGTCCGAGATCGATATATTGGCAGTGGTCGATCAAAAACATGTACTGAACGATGTAAAAATGCTTTAATTCTTACATAATAATATAAATATTCATTTTCAGCTTCCTACATGTCACTGACGTCGCCGATAATATGTGACTTATTGGGAATAGAAATATTATCCAACGCTTTTGGCTTGATTGCATTATCTCGTGGAATATCTGCTACATTCGGCCCTCCAATAGCAGGTGAGAGTTGTACTAGCATGTCCTTTACACTGTAATATTACAATAAACAAGTGAAACGTCAACGAGACAAAGAAAAATTATTCGTGATAAAAAGAGAAAACAATAATTTATGGATATTAATAATAAATTAGTCTTTATTAGCACAACTTACACCCAATATAGGGTCAAAGGCTACATAATAATTGTTTTACAACCTCATAGCACTCTTGTTTTTCATTCAAGTGGAGATAGCTCAATTGCAAAATATATGATGTTATGAAAAGAAAGTTGAACAGTGATGGTTAACGATTCCACTAATATCAACAAAAACAAATTGAAACAATTGAACACAAAAAGACTACAACATATGGCGTTAGAAATCCAGGTCCTGGCGTGTGACAGCCACAGAACGCGGCGGTGTTAAACCGGTTAATGGGATAATTGATTTGAGTCTGTTTGTCACTTAACAAATATGTTTATTATTTATTTCAAATAGTGATTTTTTTTTATTTAAAAAACAACAGTAATAATAAATAAGAAATGATATAGAAGTAAATGAACAATAGAGACTATCCAACATTACACTTAGACACAAATTTAAGAAAAGGAACAGCACTTTTTACTGTTGTTCACAGTCACAATATCGAATTCAACAATTAGCATATTTCATACCCTAAAATGATCATACAGTTGGGCAGTATGAAAGCCACACCCTTTAGATGTGAATTTGTGTAAAGAATGTTATTTCCCAGATTCTGAGTTGTCAACTAGAAAATGAAATACGGGTGAAGTAATCTTACAAATAGCGTCATCATTGTGCCTGACACCACTTTACGATGTTGCAAATACAGACACAGAGAGAACAAACCTTATGGCTCCCATCAGGTAAAGGTAAAGGAAACTAGACAGATTGATATACTTTGGAGTGAACTAACTTATTGGATGGACTGTATACAAGTTTAAAAAAAACAACTGAAAATTGAAAGTTGAAGAAGTGTGACAATTAATCATTCACGCGTAATACATCCACAACTATAGCTAAGAGTATATACCATAAGAACGGGGAAATGTTTTACCAATTCAACTCTACATGAAAGTCAATCAATTAATCAGAAAAGATATGGATGTAAATGGACATCAGAGACTATCCAACACTACAATTAGACACCGATTAAAGTAAACTAACAGCACTTGTGTTGCTGTTATACATTCCACAGTCACAGTAGGATCTTCAACAATGAGCATAACTCATACCCTAAAATGGGTGTGAATGACCCTTAGCCTGCAGTAGAGCCGTACTCTTTACTTCTGTCAGTGAAAGCCACGCTACATCCAGGCATCTTTACCGTTTACATGTTATTTGGTATATAAAATGTTACTTACCTGATGTGGATTTATCTACAAGAAAAATAAAATACGCGTCAATTAATCATACAAATACTGTCATCATAAACCCACGTATATATTCATCAAAATATGAGGGTTAGGGTTATGAAGTCTAAGGCCACTTTCAAAAATATTTCAGTTATATCGTGGCGGTCAATTTTATTGGTGGAGGAAACCGGAATACCCGGAAAAAACAACCTTTCTGCCGCAAGTCACTGACAAATTTTATAGCATAATGTTGTATCGAGTACACCTCGCCTAACCGGGATTCGAACTCACAACTACGATACGATCATGTACACGACGGTCCCTAAAAAATATGTGAATGTAAAAAACAATAATACTGTTTCAAAGGCTATTGATCATTTGTATTTTAAATAAAATATCTATATTTACAGGTGCATTATTTCAAGCCACACATGAATATCGTGCCTCGTTTTACCTTTGCGGGGGAATGTTCTTAGCAGGAGGAATCTGTCATATGATCTTACCGTTTATCAGAAAGAAGAAATAATCAAGAGAATTTGGTAACAAACTAGGAAACTTATGACATCGCCATATCCTGTACATTTTAAAGCTTTGTTCAGACCAGTTATATATGGAGGAACCTGCAAAAATCATGATAACATTAACATTGTTATATGGATTATTCAAAATAAAAATAAAAACAGAAAAAAAATGTCCTACTTTTTAATTTTTATTTTATTAAGACATTATATGTTATTCATCTATCACACAAGGTATAAAATGTCACATTATATACCCTGTGTGATATAGGCTAAATAACAGATATATTACAGATTTAACTATTGTTGTTTTTTCAAATACAGATTCCAACCGTATTTAATATATTTGTGTCTTTTATTTTCATTTTTCGGATTTCTAGATGTCTCTTTCCGTACCTCTGACATTCTTTCTACAATGACGTCAAAATATACTTCACGTCATATTTTATGTATGAGGTGTCTCATGAAGGAAAATCCTGTACTAAATTTCTAAATCAACACAATTTCATATGTAGTAAATTTTATAAATATAACATCAAAATATCACATAGCAAAACAACGGGTTTGTGAAACAAGTTCAATAATTTAAATGTTAACAACATGAAAACAAAAGCTTGGTGTGCCCCCATGACGTCGAAAGGTTTCAAGGCTCAACGTTTTGTTTATTGTGATTTTCACGTTTGTTATGGTACAGCCGTGGAACATAGGAGTTTGCTGAATCGACCTTGTGTTTGTGGGGAAATATTTGTTGTAATATTTTTTTTTGGTTCATACAGTCGTTTTTAGGATAAAAACAGCATTTAATTTGGTAAAAATAGCTTTTGCATTCCAAATAAATATTAATTTTAGGCATTCGTATGTACATGTACATATTATATAAACAATGAAACCTTTTATATATTAATCTCTTCCACGATAATTTCCACGCTATATCGTGTTCAACACACATATATTAATCTCTTCCACGATAATTTCCACAATATATCGTGTTCAACACACATATATTAATCTCTTCCACGATCATTTCCACGCTATATCGTGTTCAACACACACGTATATTAATCTCTTCCACGATAATTTCCACACTATATCGTGTTCAACACACATATATTAATCTCTTCCACGATGATTTCCACACTATATCGTGTTCAACACACATATATTAATCTCTTCCACGATGATTCCCACACTATAACGTGTTCAACACACATATATTAATTTCTTCCACGATAATTTCCACGCTATATCGTGTTCAACACACATATATTAATCTCTTCCACGACGATTTCCACGCTATATCGTGTTCAACACACATATATTAATCTTTTCTTCGATGATTTCCACGCTATATCGTGTTCAACACACATATATTAATCTTTTCTACGATGATTTCCACATCAAATTAAATCAAAATCAACAAGTTTTATTCAAAGTCGGTACATTTTATAACAGCACAACAGCTCTCAATAGCTTTTCAAACCGACATGCATAATAAAATTACATAAATACAGGACAATGAAACATGTCATGCAATATAAATACATATATCCAGATGATAGTTATGCATACATTTCTATCTTGACCCCTGGACCCCTACAGTCAGTGCGCATGTGGCAAGTGCCTCGCTGCTCACTAACTGTCATAAGATCAGAAGTCAATACAGAAAATAGATGCCCACATTTATAGCATACATTACACATACAAGTACATTCATGCAAATTATAAGCAGTTTAAAATTAAGCAAAGAGGCAAATCAACTCAACTCAAAACACACATAAAATATTCATGTACTTTTAAAACATATTTTAAAATATTCATGTAGAAATAGCTAAGCACTAAAATAAAGCACAATTTAAAATATAAAGCAAAAAAAAGAGCATTAGTATGGCAAATTTCATGCAATGTCAAATCTAGAAAAATATTAATACTAGCAGCAAGTATTGCAGCGGCACGAGTTGCCATTCCAGGAGTTTATTAAATTTTTGAATTGATTAAAAGGTGTTTGTGTTCTAAAATGGTTTGGCAACTCGTTCCACAGTATAGCAGCAGCATATCGAAAGGATTTTAGACCATACCTTGTGGTTCGTACTGAAGGAATTTTTGTAATGTTGTCGTACTTAAAACAATATTTAGTATCTTTAATTTTGATTAAGTCATGTAAATATGAAGGACTTTCTTTATGTAAAATTTTATAAACCTCAATAGCCATAGTTCTTAGCCTTCTCACTTTTAATGTTGGAAGTTTAGATACTATATCGCGTTCAACACACATATATTAATCTCTTCCACGTTTATTTCCACGCTATATCGCGTTCAACACACATATATTAATCTCTTCCACGTTTATTTCCACGCTATATCGTGTTCAACACACATATATTAATCTCTTCCACGATTATTTCCACGCTATATCGCGTTCAACACACATATATTAATCTCTTCCACGATGATTTCCACGCTATATCGTGTTCAACACACATATATTAATCTCTTCCACGATGATTTCCACGCTATATCGTGTTCAACACACATATTAATATTTTCTACGATGATTTTCAAGCTATATCGTGTTCAACACACATATATTAATCTTTTCCAGGATGATTTCCACGCTATATCGTGCTAAAAACACACATATTGATTGAATTGATAAAAGATATTCCTTTCCACGATGATACCACCGCGGATGAAAAATATCAGTTCACCTGTATGATTGATTTACGTCGTGTTTTCCGCCACGGAGCAAACGTGGAAAGGAATAATTTCCGTGGCGGAATAGTGGGAAATGTAAAAAATACACGGTTCTCTCTGGACATACTTAAAGATTGCATTCAAAACCAAATCAAATGATTAAAAAAATACACCAAGCTCGGGTGGTCGTGATTTGTCTTCTATTAATGAAATCATCGTGTTGTCATAATTCACAAACATGTCTGTAATAAGCTGTCAGTAATCTTTAATGTGAACAGTCGAAAACTATTGACCGTCACCTTATAAATGGAAGAGATTAACCAGAATAAAACATCTAAATTATGATTGTGTAGCTTAAAATGATGTATAGCACACGTTTCTAGAGAAAAAGGATAGTCTCACGGCATAATAGCTTTGTTCCTGTATGTTACATGACTATTGTAAAGAAAAGTCCGTGATTCAAACTGGTAATCGGAAGCCGTATCACAGATGACAAATTACAATGACCGAAGTAACATGACAAAAATACAAACAATGGTTGACAAATCACTAAACAGAAAAGATTTAGCAACAAGGATCCAGTTCCACTAAAATCGAGGTTATGAACATACGTAAGAGTAAGGAGGTCCTGCTACACTAGGAACACCCGTCATGTTACTCGTGTTTAAAGATTCGATGATAATTATATTCGGTGATAAATTTGTCAACATATTTATTGTATTATAAATGTACAAATTTTGTGAACTTTTGATACTACTGAAATGTCCAATATAGCTAAGAACAAAAAACCCCACAAATTAATATAAGCATGCATGAAGACCCCGAAATTAGATAACTCGTGGGATTTCTTCAAAAATCATATTTTTGAATGTTTGAATGCAGATAGAAGTCTAATAGTATATTTTTTGTGAATAAAATTAATCTTTGCTACTTGCATATTGCATAGATGAACGTGAAATACTGTGCTTTCGAAGTGACAGAAGCTGTTTGAAGAGAAGGGAAAATCAGAAGGAGTAAATAGAAGTGCAGACAGTACTAAAGACAAATGGAAAATAATGATTGAGCGACAAAAACCCCTCTAAAACCTTAGGATGAACTCGGGCTATCCGGAAGGTTAAACAGTTCCTGCTCCACTAGTGGCACGCGTCATGTTAGTCTGGTTAGGAACCCGATTATAAGTCTGAGAGAGGAAAGAAGGGCGGGTCTGAGCATACGACAAACGGAACATATGCCTTCAACTTAACCACTATGAACAAGTGGTTCAATACATCCTTTATGCTATAACCCTCTATGCAGGAGATCATAATAAGAATCACAAGCTCTGTAATATCGTATCAACTGAGAGATATTCCTTAGACAGTTTCTGTTGGAATGTTAACAGTGGGAAAGTAAACATCATCTCTTTTGTCGTTGAACTTCGTTCTTAACTTTCAAGTTGCAGGTGTATTTCAAGGTATAAAGCAGACCTAGCGGAAGATGTGGCGTCCTTTGTTTAGTGAAAAGACATCATCTGATTATCGGAATGTGAAATTAGAGTATCGACATTCATTTCACTTTTCTTGAGAAACCCCTGTATGAAGTTTACTTCATGCAAAAAAAAACCCCACAAAAAACGAGTCGTTGTGAAGAGAAGTGTACTTGGTACCCATTGGAATACATACTTTCTGTTGACAAATGCGTACATGTCAATATAATAAATATGTTGTTAATAAAAAAAAAAAACTCGAGCATTTTGAATATAATTAAATGTTAGATATTGATTCTGTTGTTGGTAAGAGCAGGACAGAAATCTCTTATTTTTGATACATTCCTCTTGAATTCGGTGAATAACTACGTGCGTAAGATCTACTATGTAATACACCAACGTGTCTAGTGGTTAGTGCTGATGACAGAGTGGGCACCAAATATCAAAGTTCAGTGAAACATTGATGGCTTTATTTATGGGTATGTAATGCCATCTTGTCATCCAGATCTACACAGGACTACACTTTGATAAGGTACAATTATTATCATTATTATAGAATGCATGCATTTTTTTTTACTGTACTAATTTCCATAAATATTCATATTTGCAATTATTCATTTTAAGTCATAGATACGACATTAATCATTGGCTATTTGAATGATATTTTGTCAGCTTCGTGCCCTCCCAATATTTTGTCTGTTCTTGTGCCATTTAAATTTCGTTACCCATCACGAGGTCCCGTTCCCACCTCATATTCTGTATAATTTTCATGTTTTTTTTACTTGTTGTTATCCTGAATATACATTAAATATTTGCCGCTGGACAATAAACATCCAAAAATCTAGCAAATCTTTGATATTCAGTACCTTGCTAATTTGAAATAACATCTGTTAAAAAAAATATATATCTTCAGATCACCTGAATTTACCCTCAATTGTTTGGGGTAGTTGTTTTCTGATCATTTATAATTTCATTTATTACATATATGGCTATGAAATACTGAGATATTTAATAAAAAAAAAACAAAAAAAACTCAACATTTCACTCGGCGAAATCAGAACATTTATCACGGCCTGACGTCACAGTAGGTCGTCAAAATCAAAAAATAAATATTATTGAGCGTCTGACAATGAACATCAAGTTCCATTTTTAAGTGTCTTATTTGGAAATATAAAAAAGTAAAATCTATGTAATAAACGGTATAGCTGCTCTTTACTATATATAATTATACTTGACATTTACCATTCCTAAATAATTATATGTTATTATATGGAATTTTTCATATCACATGTGATATCAAACCCGAGACACCTATATTAACCCAAGGTTGGCAATATAACTAACATAAATGACACTACCCACCGTCTGGCAAGCATCAAACAGCAATGGTTGACAACATAGCCAACATCAAGAACACGAAACAACCGTCTGGTAAACATCAAACAGCAATTGTTGACAATATAGCCAACATCAATAACAGTAGCTAACCGTCTGGCAAGCATCAAACAGCTATTGTTGACAATATAGCCATCATCAATAACACGAAAAAACCGTCTGACAAACTTCAAACAGCAATTGTTGACAATATAGCCAACATCAATAACACGAAACAACCGTCTGACAAACATCAAACAGCCATTGTTGACAATATAGCCAACATCAATAACACGAACCATCCCAAAGACCAACCACAGAAATACAAAGCAATTGTCTAGGTTCTAGCTTGAGACATGTGAAAAAATGATTCTGGATTAAATTTGTTTTCTTGCTGATTAAATTCATAACGATTAAGCATGCATAAATAAAGTTGCATATATTCACGTAACCTCAGTTCACGTATAATGCGTTTCTACGTGACAATATAAATGAAATTGTAATGTAGGTCACAAGTACATTGAAACGTTATTCAGCGAAAACAAGTGTTTGGGTGGCTTCAATGATAACCAAATAATCTACAAATTATTTTTAAACACTTGTATTAAAAGCTCTCCATCGATAATTTAAAGCAAAAATTGGTAGTATGTGATATTAACTTGGTACGCAAAATGATAATTCAAATCTATTAATGGGCATTATATAAATAAAATGAAGGGAAAAAATAATAACAACAACAAAAAAATACAACAAAAACAACAACAACAAAAAAACAACAAAAAAAAACAACAAAACAACAAAAAGCAAAAATAACACACTGTCGAAACATTTCCAAAATTCAATAGAAAAATCTTAGAAAAGCTCAAAATTGATACCACTAACACACAAATATATGACCAGACACTTTCCTAGCTTGGTACAGGCACTTCAATAAAATGTGGCGGTGTTAAGCTAGTCTTATGGACCCAAACCTTTCTTCTAAGCAGTCAATAATAATTATTGGTTAATATTTACTGACAAATTGTCCGAAATATATTTTAGTAATATACATGAATTCTCATCATGAATAAAGAAAAATGAATTTTACTATTATACAGAGTGGATAAGCTGTAAATGATGAAAAAAGAGAAGACAAAAACAGACCCAAAATATCCAGAAATAGACGATGAAGATGATTTAGAGGAAGAATTTATTCCTGAGGCACCAGACGGAGGTTGGGGATGGGTCATTGTGTTTGCGGCTCTAATGTGTCACTTTCTGGTAGATGGCATTGTGTATGTCTTTGGAGTATTGTTTCCTCTACTTGTTGAGCATTTCGGAGAATCAAAAGGCAAAATTGCATTGGTACAGTCAATACTGATTGGTCTATCTTTTTGTTCAGGTAAGTAGATCAACCTTTTAAAAGTATGAGATCACTAAGCATGATATTTTGTAAATGTCAATAAAAAAACAAGTACACAGATGTACACTTCTTTATACTAATTATAAAAAAATACGCCCTGACACTGTCGGGTTGAATGTTTTGCTGACGCATATTGACATATTTGCTGTGAACTAGTATTTTTGCGGTATCCAGTGGGGGTGATATATTGTATGGTTGTTAATTACTTGAGGCTGTCATCACACAAATTACGACATTATAATATTTTACAACAATATGTCGTAAAACGATGTCTTTGACAAAAAATGTATTAAGTGTGACTGCATGATATGAAAAATCATTCCATGCAATTCATTATTTTAATAGATAGTGAGTTAGAATACTGTCAGATTAATAAAAACAAATACATCTGTGCATACCATTTACACATGCTTAAGCGCAAGTATAATATCGTCCTTGTTTCACATGACGTGACAAAATATCTCCTCGGTTAATGAAGCTGTCAATGATTGTGTTTGAGCGAGTGGACTAGATGCTTCGTCAATATGCTAAACAAATTAGTGTTACAGTATACCAACGCCGTGGGTTCTAATCACTCCGAGGGTGGAACACATATACAACAAAAATCTGTCAAATCATTGAACTCTAACTCTAACATTGATGGATAAGATGTAAAGACGTATAAATAAATGTATAATACTTGTACAGTGTCTTATAATATACAGTAAATGTGTAAGAAGCTTTGAAACTGAGTCAAACGTGAAGTTCATCGAGCGGGTCTTTTCCCAATTTCTGCCGAATACACATAAACTTAATATTTTTCAAAAATTGCTACAATATTGTGTTTAGCCTAGCCTGTAGAAAAATCACATTAAACTACAAACGGATATATCTTATATGAAACAAGGAACATATATAAGTATCATCTGTGTGCCCCAATTGAAAGTTTCTGTCAGCACGAAGCGAACTGTATTACATAAACGTTAGAGAAAATCGAAGGGCAACCAAGAATGGACAATCCAGAGACAAAGATAGCATTGGGCGCAAGACAAACACTACTAAAATATGATAAACACGGAAAGAATGGGAGTAACTGTATGTTTGCATTCTGTTTCACGCTTTATCCATTACCTGGCATAATCCTCGATGAAATCTAAAAGAATTTTAAACTTACGCTTTGCAAACAGGTATACAAAAATACATTGAGGGATGATACTATTCCTACGTCGTTACAAAAGTACATTTATGATTCTAACAAAAAGTTATCTGATACTGGCATTCTCAAATTGCTCGTTTTCGGTTGACAACATATTCGCTTTGTGTGGTGGACATGGATTTCAACAGGCAGTAACCATTCCTGGGTACCAACAGTGCTGGTCTTTGACTTGTTCCCTTATTTGTATGAGGCAGATCTCATGCATTAACTTCTCAAGAAAATGAAAAATAGGCTAGCTTGATCCTTTAATTTTATTTTCCGCTATATAGATGATAGATTATGTTGATCGCATCTATCACATTCAGCTTGAAATAAAGGATACCACAGATGTAACATGGTCTGCTTCATACCATGAGCCACACCAATAAATTGACAGTAACAATCGGTTACGGAAACCTTACGAAAAAAGAGATAGTTTCAATTTTCTCATCGTGAACTTTCCAATTATATATAACAACATTCCAGCAGTACTAACATATGGAGTATATGTGCATATCTCTCAGATGATGTAATATTTTAGAGCTTGTGGTGCCTATCATGATATTACTGACAAGGAAGCTACAGAACCAGCGTTAAATAGTGATTAAGTTGAAGTCATCACTTCGAAAGGTTTACGATCGACCACCGTGACTTGTAATGGGATATCTGTCACTAATGACATCTGCTCGGCCATGCAATAAAGTCGGTCACTTGTTTTGATTTATAATTCTCGCGCAACACGATGCCGATGACGTCATTCTGTATATTCATAGCGTACATAAACACAGAGGGAATTATTTTAAACTTCAAAATTACAAGATGATATTAAAACAGATAAGATTGAATTGAATAAATTCCATGCAAGTAAAAAAGATTCTTTTTACTAATGTCTTTTTTTCCCGATCATTATGCTTGTTAAATGTGTTTTAAGCGATGGTATTTCAAAAGCATTTTTACCTTTCCGGTTTGTTGATGTAATCGTCATCACAGATCATGACCTTTTCTGGAATGTATCACAAGCAAATTGTATTTTAAAATACTTTGAAAATATGATGATTGATCATTAAGATTCCACCATTTTCTAGGAAATGGCTGATTTTACCGGGAAAATACATACAAGTGCTCTCCATTAGTCACAAAGTGGCAGATTATTTTGCATTTCCACTGCTGCTTTAATAACAAATATACCCCTTACTTCTTGGGGTAATGAAATGATATTCACAGAGAAGATAGAAAAACAATTAATTTAACAGCAATAATCAAAATTTATAGCATAAATTGAACAGAGAATTAAATTAAACCAGACAGAAAAATGAGATTATCTGGGGGGAAAACCTGTCATTATTACAAATAGCATCAACAAAACTGTATTGTTACCACTCTGATAATAAATGTGATTAAAATAAACAGAAATCAATCATTAGTTGTTTTACAGAAATATGGCACTATGTAGTCAGTCTAATATATTGCATTGACAAAAACAAAAACACCAAATTCACTGGATTAAATATTTTATGATATGGGTAAGCAAGTTCAATGTTTGCATCAAATAATTAATTTTGAATAGTTCAATTCAAACTATTTAAAAAAAACATCTTTTGAAATTTTTCAGACAAAACAATTACACAGAAAAGGGCTAAAATACTATGCTTTCTTGATCTGGTTTACTTTTTATGTTTGGTTGGCCTATGACAAAATCACGTGATTTATTTACCTCTGACCGGCCTTATGTGAGGTAATACGACGCCATTTGGAAAAA
>MJUT01028098.1:76162-87252 GCA_002080005.1 Gigantidas platifrons | reverse complement strand
GGTGGACTATTAGATATCTACGTTTTTATTACTATCACTGGGTCGATACCTCTGCTGGTGGACTATTAGATATCTACGTTTTTATTGCTATCACTTGGTCGATACCTCTGCTGGTGGACTATTAGATATCTACGTTTTTATTACTATCACTGGGTCGATACCTCTGCTGGTGGACTATTTGATATCTACGTTTTTATTACTATCATTGGGTCGATACCTCTGCTTGTGGACTATTAGATATCTACGTTGTTATTACTGTCACTGGGTCGATACCTCTGCTGGTGGACTATTAGATATCTACGGTGTTATTACTATCACTGGGTCGATACCTCTGCTGGTGGACTATTAGTTCCCGAAGGTATCACCCGCCCAATAGACAGTGTTTCTGCACTGGTATGATTTATTAGATATATTTATTATTTAAATTTACAGTTTCTAAAGGATTTATTTTTAATTGAAACTAAGGTACTACTCCCTCAGTCGTAGGTGACCATTGCCGATTTTGACTATCCTATTTCTTTGGGTTTCTTGCTCCCAAATACTTTATACTTTACTTCTCACCAAATTATATAGCTACGTTTATATTCAATGACAGACCTTATATAATTTGCTATGTCATATATAAAAGATCGACTCAAGCAATAATGACTTACTTTCTGCCAAAACAAAATTAATAATAATAAAATAAAAATAACACACACACAGCTGGATGCAAAACCAATTTTCGTACTGTATTTATATGATTAGAAATGTGTAAGGTTTTCACTTCCTGACATTTAAGTTTAATTGTCTAGTTGTCCTTGAAGGCACGCTTCGTGATGAATTTCATAATTATTTATTTCCCGCTGCATTGCTCCGCATCAAGCGAGATAATCCTTAGGATAACACTGTTATGTCTACGCTTCTGCCATGAAATAACTACTGCATATTTTGTCTTATTTCTAAAGAAAATAATCTTTTTTTTATCATTATTAAATTTATTTTAGATTTATATGCTAATTGTATTGCATATTTCTTTTGTATATGAACTATCAATATCAAAATTATTAGAGGGTCATCGTCCTCTATAGTAAAAGTGTCTTCAAAAACATCGACTGTCTGTGGATTGTTTATTATTTGTGATATTAACATTATTGCTGTTAAATGGAGAAGCAGATAAAAGGTGCTTCGGTACTGACATGGTTAATTAGATATATCTTTTATTGAAATTTACAGTTCCCATATAATGTAAGTATTAATAAATAAGGGTAATAAAAAATTACCAAACTCCGAACAATCTTCCAAATGGAAAGTCAAAACTCATAAGTATATAAACAGACAAAATCAGTCAACAACCGGAAAACTGTGAAAATCGTAATGACCCTGACTTGGTACAGGCATTTCCAAAGAAATGGTGGATTGAATAAGATTTTAAGGCACCAAACCTACCGCTAAGGTTCTCTTCCGTCGGGCATATGTGACCTTAGCCGATTTTGGCTACCCTGCTTAGCCTCTTTGGTGTATTCGCTCCCAAATAATCTTGAATTATTTGGTTTACCAGTATTTTGACTATGATGGTAATTTGTGTGCATTAAATTAGATATCTTCGCTTTTATTGACTCTTTGGTATAGAGAAAAACCCATTTTATTGCAAGAAAGAAATTCCTTATGTTTGTTACATTCCTTTTACTTCTTGCTGTAACCTCACTCACATAACTATTACATTAATGTATCAAAATTTTCATTGGTTAAGGACGTTTGTACCAAATATCAAAGTTCATTGAAGCATCGACAAATTTATCTATGGTTACATTATGTCATTTGTAACATTGCCTACCCAGGTCAGCCAGGGACTACACTTAGATAAGGTACATACTTTTTTTATTTAATTATATAATGCATGCATTTAATCTGTACTAATTCGCATTCAAGTTTAAATTTGATTAAGATTCAATTTAATAGAAAAGTATATATCTACTTAAGTGCGAACGACGCGTTTCTGGAATAACCGTTGTCGATGCTTTTCTGGAATAACCGTTGTCGGGTACACACAGGGTCAAGAAATTGGAAAGCCAAATAATTTAATAGTCTTTGGAAACATTTAAGTAATTGGTCTATACATGCTGGCCAACATCGGCTAAGGTTAGCTTTGTCCATGCTTACTTTTAATAAAAAAATGACATTACTTAGGAGCTGAACATATAAAAATATACAATAAGCTATGTCAGTGTCGAAGCAAATTTAAGTCATACACACGACATGAATCCTTGGCTATTTGAATGATCTTGTTCGTTTCGTTTCCATCCAGTTCCGTTAACGATTTGTATAAAAACGATGTTCGGTTCGTATTTACTTCCATGTTTTACTTCTTATTTGTATTTACTTTCGTATAACTAGTGTCCGACATGATGCTCGTGTCGCTTAGCAGTAACATGACGGGTGCCACAAGTGAGGCAAGAACTACTTACCCTTCCGGAGCACCCGAGTTCACCCCTTGTGTTTTGTGGGGTTCGTGTTCCTCAATCAATAGTTTTCACATATTTTTATCACATTTCATTTGAAAACAAAAACATTATATTCTCTTCATTACTGAAAGACATAAAATCAACAGTAAAACGTTTTGCAACATTATTATTTTTTTCTGTATGTATTCTCTAAACTCATAATGAAATTAATGGGCAGTTTAAAAGTAAATATGCTTACTCCTCTATTAAATCATTTTTTTTTAAATCCAATAAATTCGCTCTTCCACCATGGATATTTCAAATCTACCCGTTTCTATACTAAGTGCTTCAACTGCACATCTTAATTTCGCAAATGCAGTCCTATCTGAAAAAGAAAAGTATAGTTTACTATAAATTTCTGTCTCAAACCTATGTTTAAAAAGTTTATACATTCGGCACTTGTTTCCGCCTCTACCTGATACATACATGTCTGACACTGTTATGTCAATCATTTACATGGAACATATCAAATAATTTCGACATGACAATATTAACAATAAAAGAAATGTCAAACTTTTCTGAAATATTACTCAAGTTATTTTCAATAAGATGACCAACCTCGTTTCTTTACACATTTATGACTTAGGCTCATGCTATTTGACCATGCGAAAACCTTTCTTTTAAATCTATCAGAAATCATATTATTACATGTAATAAGTCGACACCATAAACATATAATGCATTTCTGTTGTTTATGACAAATGGTAACTAGTCCATATCGCCAGTGACTGCAGTGTTTGGTGTCTATATGCAATCTCCCAAGGAAAATCGATAAGTTTTTTTGTAATGCGTTAATCCAATATAATGTTTTACCCTCCAAATATTTGTTCCGTGTACTATTACTGGGAATACAAAACTATCATATACTTTTGTAATTAGCACAACCTAAAATCTATTTTTGCTGTAATATTATAATCTTGGAATTCATTTAAGACAAGACCAAATTGAACAATATTATTCTTTGTTGCATTATATAAGCTAAATAACAAATCGAATAAGAGACACCCTTGTGTAAGACCGGTATTAAAAATAAACCAGTGCGACTACCATTTAATCCTATTTAACATTTTACATTTTACATAAGTATAAATATACTTGATAGCAGAACAAAATGATCAGCTACACCTAGCATAGTATTTTTTTTCTTACCATAACATATATCTATTAATGGTAGCATGTCCTTTTTGATTAAAAAAAAAGCACAAAATGTAGATTTAAGCAGTTTTGTTCCTGAATCTTATTTAACGTTGACAATTGAGCTACTGTACTACGATCTGTACGAAAACCATTCTGCTCATCTGCTAGCAAGCTATAATTGTCGACACACTGTGTCAACCTCTCGTTTAAAATATTATAATAAAGTTTTATAAGAAACACATGCCAATACAATGTCACTATAGAATTAATGATTCCAAAGAACCGCCATGTTTGCCTTAGATATGGGGTTGATTAAACAACTTACATAAAACAGCTTCGACGGACAAACCATCATCACAAGTATGTCTACCATTCTCTGCTATCTAAAAGGCGTTAACTGCTTTAGCAAAATAGATAGGTTGTCAATATAAAATCGTTGAACGTATAAATACCTTCTTTTTTGTTTTTTAATTCGGAAGCCCTTTTTGATGAATATTGTTGATTTAATAAATTAAAATATGTAAACTTCCATTCAGTTAAAATTTCTGCCAGCACAGAAGAAATCGATGACCTTCATTGGAATTATAGACCTGTGATTCTCAGGGCCTATAAGAGGGGGTTCAGCCTGTACATTGGTTCGGGGCGTGGAGAGCCGATAAGGTGCCTGTGAATCTCTGAAGGGCCCATAACCTTAGCCATAGACGTATTTTCAACTATTTTAGCTTATTTAGAAAATAATAATTCCGATGCACAGGAAATAAAGCATTTATGAAAGTTTTCCAGTGGTTTTATTGGACCTAAAATCCTCAATTTTGAGAGACGTCTGAGTCTGTCCCCGGGGACCCAAAGCAATCTTGTTCCGCCTTGCAAAATTTCTCTTGGATGCCCTGGTGATTCTCAGCCACCCGAAATTTGCCAATCGTTTCCAAAGCTATTGTTGGTACGTAATTAGATTCATACAAAACCACCTCTGAATACTAAGCGAACAATTCCTCTTGGATTTGTTAACCTTCCCACGGGCGTAGCTTGGGGTTAAATATTACCGAGGCAAGGGGTCCGAGATCGTAGCCTCCCACAAGCCACATACATTTTAAATAAGCAAAACACATTTTTTTAAATCACCGAGAAGCAATCTTTGGAACACTAAGAATATGAATCAATTACTGGATTCGTTTTATCAAGATCCATTGCATTACTGGTCAGTCATTATTGTATGCTTATTAAGACATAACGATGTTAATTATTAGAACAATTTACATTTTATTATTTTTGAAATTTTTGAAATTTTTGTTGTTGAATTTTTGTATCTAGGTAACTGCCTCGGTTTCCCCAAGGTAGCTACGCCACTGCTCCCTATCGAAATGGTTCCTTTAAGCCTTAAAGCTCTTGTCATACCAATAACCTAAGAAATAATATGTAATAGGTAATATTTGCTGAACAATTTTCGATAACTATTTTTAGTAATATAAATAAATCTTCGTCATTGATTTAAAACAAAATGAATGATAATATCATACAGAGTAGGTAAGATGTAAACGATGAACGGAAAGACATGGAAAACAGATAGGAAAGATCCAGAAGTAGACGACGACGAAACAGACGATGAAACAGACGATGAAGATGATCTAGAGGACGAATTTGTTCCCGAGGCACCAGACGGAGGTTAGGGATGGGTTGTTATGTTTGCTTCTTTACTCTGTAACTTTATAGTAGACGGTATTGGTTATGCCTTTGGGATACTCTTGTCTGAGCTTGCTGAACATTTCGGAGAATCAAAAGGAAAGGTTTCACTAATAGGATCATTACTGTTTGGTGGTTATCTATGTTCAGGTAAATAACTCGACCTTTTTAGAAGAATGTTGTATTAAATATGATATTTGTAAATGTCAATGCAGATAGTCACACTTATACTACAAACAAGAATAAATACATACATAGATAGATATGTATCAAACAGTGATACTGTTGGGATGAATGTTCTGACGCACATACACATATTTGACACACCCTTGAATTCTTTCTGAATGCAGTGGGGTGATATATTACTTGATTTCAATTACTCGAGACTTTTGTAATATTGTACACTTTCTAATATTTTGATAATGATCGATGCCATCGGATCTCTTTAATAGAACTAATATCATACATGACAACCGTGTCACAAAGAATAGATATACTATGATCATAGCATACTTTATAATAACACTGTTCTTCCGGTTTGTTATTTTTACTCGCACGTGGAAAGCACGTGCACGACCGTATCATATTACTAAGAGAGGATGTATGGGTCTATAGCAATAGTGTAACACATCCACTTTTTATTGAAGTACCAGTACCAAGCCAGGAAAATGAGCTGTCATCGGATCTCTTTAATAGAAATAATACTATTATACATATGAAAACTTCTGTGTCACGACGATGAAATATATTATGTAAAATGTTCAATATAATAGCGTTGTTTATAAGAATATTGTTCACCCAGTTATATGTGGAGATTGGCATTTTACTCATATGTAGAAAGTACTTACAGGACCGCATCACGTCACTAAGAAGGGGGGTTTGGGCCCCATACAAATAGTGTAACCCGACCACTTGTTATTGAAGTGCCTGTACCAAGCAGGTAAAGTGATGTATATGTAAGTTTGAGGCATCTATTTTGCCTGTTTCTACAATTTTTCTATTGGATTTTGGTACGGTTCCGACGGTGTTGCATTTTTTGTTTTGTATTTTATTCTATTTACTGATTTAAACTTATTGTATTGCTCATAATAACAACAAATGGATCAGACACAAGTTTTACAACTTAGAAATGTTTTCTCCGCTAGTTCTATTTACTGTGACTGCATGACATTAACAAATCATTATATACAATATGTAATCTAATCTGTTGAGTTAGATTGCTTCAAAATAATAATAATAATAATGAAACATACATAGACATTATACGTACACTGTAAAAAAATATAAAAATTATGTGCATGAGACTTAGATACAGGACAAAAAACAAATCTCTGGTGAGTTTTTCATTCCTGTTTCGAGTCGAGTACTAATAATTTTCATATTTCCCGATAAAGTACCTATATTGTGTTTCAACTGCAATGTCATGTATGCAAATAAAATGTTACATTTACGCACGAAAAAGCTGGATATTTTATCTTAAATACACATCGAGTGTCTACAGCGATGTACATAAGACGTAGAACACAAGGGGACTTATACAGGAATAGCTTTGATATATATGTATGCCTTTATATAGACAGTAATTGCATCGATTGCAGTATGAATGTGTATATATCCATCTTCGCAGCCTGTTTGTAGGAATGGGCCCAGATGGTTCGTCATTATGTTAAGTAAATGGGCACTTCAATGTCTCAACGGTGTGTGATCTAATCGCGCTTAGGGGAGAACAAAACAAAGCATATTGTCAGCTTATAAAGATTTAACCCGAACACTGCTGGATTGAAGTGAGAAATTGAATGATTGTTGTTTAACACCAAGTGACGAAAATTCAGCTATACCATGGAGAGAACAAGTTACATTACGGTGAGATGATGAAGATGATGATGATGTCCGCTTTATATTAAACCTACAGTCTAAGTGATATTTATGGTGCTAGGTCACTCCACTCGGACACATTATCCTGATTCTGTGCCACCCAATGGTTGCTCTTATACCTTAATGATGCGTGCTTAGGGAAGAAAGCAGCCAATACGTGTGCCAACTTTATATTCTTTTGTAATTACACCACCGGGATTTGACACCACGATCTACTGCACTCGAGGAGAGCAAGATAACCATTACATCAACCATGCGGTTGTATTGGATTAAATTTCAGATACAATATCGGTGCAATGTCTTAAAATATTGAGGACATAGAAACTGAGACAAAGGAAAGATGCACAGCCTTTCTCCAGTTTTGCGCCAAAATAACGTATACTTTTAAAATACTGTGTTTATCCTGCAGAAAACACACATAAATCTTTAGATGGTTATTATATTTTATATCAAATAAAAAAAAATAGTTGCCTCTTTTGACATTTTTCTGTAAACGGGAAGTGAGCGGTGTAATAACTCGGCCAATAGGTAAAACATGTGAAAGGGTTACAAGACAAATCTAATATTAGGTTGAAGCAGGATAGAAAAAAAACTTTTGTTTATCCGACAACATTTTCGAACTGTTAGATGCAACAAGTTTAGGATGAAATATATTATCGTCTCAAGGAAGTGACAACCATACAATATACCCCCCCTCCCAAAATAGAACCCGAAATGATATTACAATGTAGGTTATATTGTACTTATAGATATTCAACCGAAAAGTGTAAGATACATATTTTGTAATTGACAAATATGTTATATAAATAATTAAATGGTTCGTAATTTTGGTTGCGAATTGGTGCTACACAGTACAATCATTGAACATTAGAGAATATTTATTTTCTATGTCTTCCATGTGTAAAGTATAGGCATATTGTCTGAATATATAACATGTATATCTGTCATTTTCGGAAACAGAGAGAAAAGCGAGATTTTGACAAGTCTTTCTGGCCTGTTTCGCAGAGGGTACAAATAAAATTTATTTCCCCTACAATGTTCTTATATTGCGTTTATCATGTAATGTCAAAAAGTACAAAGCAACTTCAAATGTTGATTATTAGTAGAAAAAACAAGCATCGTTCAATCGTTTTTAAGTGTTTCTCGACCTTGCTGTTCTGCCAATTGAGAAATGGAAATATACGAAATTGTTTATTTTCACAAGTATCTAAATTTCATCTCATTTTGGCATTTTAACTGTTGTTCGAATCTCTTCTGTGTAGTCGAACATCCCACTTAAAGAAGTTATGATCTGACCAAAATAACACCACAATTGTGAACATGTAAATGATAAAATTTCAGATAGACAGTGATATTTCTATGCTTAACTTGTATCTAACAGGGCCGATCACCAGTGGTCTTGTCAACAAATTTGGTTGTAGAGTAGTAACTATCACTGGAAGTGTCATTGCTGCAACAGGTTTCATCCTGGGATCATTTGCACCTAACATTGACATATTGATATTAACATATGGAGTTCTCGGAGGTAAATATAACTGATATATATTCAGAGGTGTACAAAAAGTATTCGGTCATTTTTGATTTTTTTATATGCATTTCATATAAAACCACATTTTTCAAAACATAATTCCAAAGTCAATTCTTGTTCGATTTTGATGAAATATTTACCAACAAATGCAGAATTAAATGTGGTTTTACACTGGAATTTCAGAATAGTTTTAAAATCTACGAATATTGGGAAATCAATCCACAAGTTAAACACAAAACATTTTGCACGTCTCTGTATAAACAATAAATTAAAAAATATGAACAAATATTTATTTATTCCTCCAGAAATGATTGGAGATACCATTGGAGCCGTAAAGGAAAGACAAATAGAAAATACAATGGCCAAAAAGAAAAAAAGACCAAACAAGGTCCACAAAACTGAAAATTGCACAGCACGAAGGCAACAAAAAAAAACCCGTGGGTGAACTCGGAAGGATAAGCAGTTCCTGTTCCACTAATGACACCCGTCGTGTTATTCTTGTAAAACATTCGGCGAAAATACAAGAATGAGGAAACGATCTATGAGAACGACATTGTGACTTCGACAAAGAGAACATATCCGTGGTCATCTGTGAGTTAGATAGTCTGTAATGGTTAACAAAGATAGGATGGCGATCGTAATGTTTTCGAAGTGATGATTTCAAATGAAGGTCTGTCATAGCATGTCTTCAAGACGATAAATGTAAAATACAGAAATATATTGACGACAATGAGTCCTAATCATACTGATCACCAAAAAGATCATTCCAAGTAAAAGATTGATTGATTGATTGATTGATTGATTGATTGATTGTCCAGTGAGTAGTATTTCAGTTATATTCATGATGATTAATGAAAAGAACAAAAACATACACCAGACAACTCTAAACAATTCATACAAATTACAAAACTTTAGTCGATCAAGCACATATTTCTAACAGACGTAGCAGAGTAATTCATTGTTTCGTCTTGTACTAGGGTGTGGCAGTACACATGTTTGTTTGTGATGGTGTTCAACGCCACTTTCAACAATATTTCAATTATATCGTGGCGTTCAGTTTTATTGGTGGATGAAACCGGAGTACCTGGAGAAAACCACCGACCTGTCGCAAATCGCTAACAAACTTTATCACACAATGTTGTACACCTCGCCCTGGTCGAGATTCGAACTCATAACAGAGTACAAATGGAATATTATTTTATTTCGCCAGTTATTTTTTGATAAATATTATTTTACAATAAATCAAAAGTAGCATTTTTCTATAATCATAAAGAAAATCTCAAATATTCTCAAGAAAGGTTCTAATCGATTCAGACTGAAACAAGCATCGTCCTGAAAATTTTGAAGATATCAATGGGGTAAACAGAAGACGTTAATCGAAGAAGCACAGACAATACAATGGCCAAAAGAAAAAAAAGGAACAAATGGACATACAATGATCTACAAAACATTACACAGAAAACTAAAGGTCGGGAAACACGAACCTCACTAGAAATAGGGGAAGACCCCTTGTGTCCCGGAAGGGTAAGCCGACTGTAGCTGCCGTTCGACCCTTTATGTCTTGCACCATGTACAGAAATTATGTAATATTTTTCCTGAATGTCTTTGCAGGTATAGGATTTGGAATGATATATCTACCTTCTATTGTCAGTGTGGGATTTTACTTCGAAAAGAAAAGGGCTCTAGCTACTGGGATCGCTACTTGTGGGTCTGGTATAGGAACATTCGTTTTTTCACCGTTAAATAAATATTTGCTGGATTTATATGGTTGGAGAAGCTTAATGTTTATACAAGCTGCTATCATCCTGAATTGTGCCGTATGTGGTATGTTGATGAGGCCACTGAAACCTGTCAGAAGAAAGAAATTTAACCTAAATAATCTTGAAAGGGGACTGGAAACAGTGTCAGAACAAGAAGAAGAAAAAGAAGAGGAAGAAACAGAAACCGATCACTACGATGATGACCTATTTTTGTCAGATTTGATGGCAAAAAAGAGAAAAACACCGGCCATTACGACGCCGGCACGTGGAAGAGCATCCTTACCAGCGGTACATTTTGTTCCGAAGAATGGAATGAATAATGATTCATATATGAACGATGAAGACCAACTAGGTCCGTTGCATTCGTTTAAAAAATCTGTACAGAGACGGAGAAGTAGAGCAGATTCACAACCAGCCATTTTGGCACACAAACTGGATTTTGCTAGACCAATGTATAGAAAAGATATATTCTACAATGGAAGTATCGAAAAGATCCCTGAATTCCAATTCCAACCGAATATGCGAAGATATAGTATTAGCATAACCGCTGTACCGGGAGTATCAGAGCCCGAAAAAAAGTCATCTGTTTGGGACAAATGCATATGTTTGCCTAAATCAGTTACAGAT
>MJUT01028098.1:13168-32584 GCA_002080005.1 Gigantidas platifrons | reverse complement strand
ATGTAACCAACAGATTCTACCTTCCTAGGTAGTAGTCAGTTAACTACGAGCGTTCATTGACCCTGCTATTGTACTGTCCATGTAACCAACAGATTCTACCTTCCTAGGTAGTAGTCAGTTAACTACGAGCGTTCATTGACCCTGCTATTGTACTGTCCATGTAACCAACAGATTCTACCTTCCTAGGTAGTAGTCAGTTAACTACGAGCGTTCATTGACCCTGCTATTGTACTGTTCTTGTGACCAACAGATTCTACCTTCCTAGGTAGTAGTCAGTTAACTACGAGCATGCATTGACCCTGCTAATCTGTCTTTTTTGTGATAGTATGTGGTCCTTTTGAGTGGAAGCAAATTTTTACAGGTTTTTTTTATCGTTTGTTTTATGTATTGTCATTGCAGGTCCACTTATCAAGAGGGGAGGGTTTAGATCGCATTGACTGGTTTAACCCCGCTGCATTTTTGTGCCTGTCCTAATGCAAGATCTGGATTTCTAACGGCATGTGATAGGTCTTTTTTTGTGTACAGTGAGTTCAGTTGATATGAGAGGTGATTGTTTGTTTTGTTGATATTGGTGGAATTGTTGTCCACCACTGTTTAAACTTTGTTTTCGTAATTTTTTGTTTGTCCCTTTTTATTACGAATGTGGTCTTTTTACACAAGTTACAAAGTTTGCATGTCCAAACGTAAGCGTAACGTCAAGTAGCATAGTTGAACCTTTGTCTTGACGTCATGTAGCGGTAGTTGAACCTTTGTCCTGACGTCATGTAGCGGTAGTTGAACCTTTGTCCTGACGTCATGTAGCGGTAGTTGAACCTTTGTCCTGACGTCATGTAGCGGTAGTTGAACCTTTGTCCTGACGTCAAGTAGCGGTAGTTGAACCTTTGTCCTGACGTCATGTAGCGGTAGTTGAACCTTTGTCCTGACGTCAAGTAGCGGTAATTGAACCTTTGTCCTGACGTCATGTAGCGGTAGTTGAACCTTTGTCCTGACGTCATGTAGCGGTAGTTGAACCTTTGCCCTGACGTCAAGTAGCGGTAGTTGAACCTTTTCCCTGACGTCATGTAGCGGTAGTTGAACATAAAGTAGCACACAATCCAATGCTTAGGTAGATCAGAATAATATATAAGTAATAATTGATTATATCTATATTGCTTCTTGTAGTTTATCATGAATATTTGAGATTTGCGGTCCTAAGTTAAGCAAAATGTATGTTGGAAAACATATTTGAAATTTGGAGAATAGACCAGTTGAACATATCCAATTTTAATATTGTAGCATTATACGTTTTACAGGAGTTACTTCCCTTTAAGGCTGGCCAAGGGGTCCCCTTTTAGTTTCATGAAAAGTTCAATGACAATGATATAAATTTCCCCCATAATCGTTTCAAAACTTTAATGTTGTAACACCTTGTATATTTTCTATTTGCAATACAATTATCCTCAGATTTGTTTTACAAGATTCAAATATCTACAATTTATGAGAGAGAAAAAATGGTACCTTTTTGCTATGATAGGGAACTATAAAAATGTATAAATAACGTATCATTTTAGAATGAAATCAGGAATGCCCAAAATATCTATTTTTATTTTATTTAAAACATGAAATTAGCCAGTCGTAATTTCGGCTTACCATTATTTTTGTTGTGCTTTGGTTTTACTAATCATGTGTGATCTTATTCAGGTTTCAAAAAACAAAATGTACCTTTTTAAACATATATTTTCATATATTATGCCGATTATGATATGCACATATTAAACCACCACTGCTGAGAAAACAGTATACAAAAAAAACCTTAATGCACATTATTAAAGGGCATATTGTTAGTAGAATAACCTTTACTTTTTAGAGGGCAGTCGTGGTCCTGATCGTATGATAGTTGGATTTACAACTACTTATGCAATCAATGCCTATCATCACTAACGTTGTGAGTTCCAATCCTGCTCTGGTGAGGTGTACTCGATACAACATTTTGTGATAAAAGTTTGTCAGTTGCCTCCAACAATTAAACTGAACGCCACGATATAACTGAAATATTGTTGAAAGTGGCATGTATTTACAACTTTGTTTTGGTTTTTTTTTAAATAAAATCCAATTGACCCCATAAGATAAATATTACAATCATATATATTTATGATAACTGTTGACTGACATATGTCGCATTCCTTTATCAATTGTCAATCCTTTAGAGTACGTGTAATAATAAAGCTAACGTAAGTATACTAATACATGTATTGCATATTTTTTTTTCTACATTGAGACATGGGGTGGAATTTCAAAGTTCAAAATGTACAAATATATCACGGCCGTAGGCCGGGTCTGAATAAAGTGAGGCAAAGGGGGGTGAATTTAGACAAATTTTGAAGAAAAAAAAATTGTATTTGCTTTCAAAGGTTATACTTGCCGTTTCAAAAGTGAGGCATTTGCCTCATTTGCCTCCATTGCGCTACGGCCATGTATATTATATATATTAGCAATGGACTGATATCACCTTTATACACTAACTCACCTCCTACCTTCCTCCTAGCCATTTGTAGTTCATACATTTTATGTACATGTACATCCTTTTAATAGAAAAATGTTATCACTGAAAATTCTAGCATGGTCTTATATTTTGAACGTCCCTTTGTGAGATTTTTTTTAAAGTTAGCCACATTTTGTCGCACTGAATGAAATAAAAAAAAAAACCATTAACAATGTATCTTGTTTTCGAATTTGTGTTATTCCTGGTTTGAAATGGGGGCATGTTTATTCTTTATAAGTAATAAGAAAAATAAAACGCACCATTCCATTTTTCTATTATATAGCTTTATAGTTCCTTTAGAAGGGGTAAAATACTACAGATAAACGAATACACTCAGAATACATTGGTAGACAAGACAAAACATTTATAATCAAATAAAAACGGAAATGCCCAAATGGTGGACTTCTCTCTTCTTCTTATATTTCGAACAATTGCTTAGTTAAATCCAAGTATGACTTGTCACCGGATTTTAACAGGGAAACAGGACGGGTACCACTGGTGGAGCTGGAATTACTTACTCTTTCGGAGTACCCGAGTTGACACCAGTTTTTGTGAGGTCCAACCTTCATTTATCTGTGTAGTGTTTTGTTGATCATTGTTTATTTTGTGTGTCTTTTTCTTGGTAATCCGATCTTCAAATAAACCAGGGTTAAAATCGGGTACTCTGGAAAGGTATGCAGTTCCTGCTCCGATAATGACACCCGACGTGCTACTCCTGTAAAAAAATCCAATGGTAAGAAATTCGTGAGGAAGGTCCGGCGTTAGGATTTCGATAAGCAGAACATATTGTACCCACAGGTATTCCGTATTGGTTAACCAAGTCAAGGTGGCGACCACAAAACCTTTGAAATGATGATTTCAACTTAACAAGTAGAAACCCATGGTTCAACTTAGCTTCCTTGTTAACAGCAAACCTCTATCAAAGAAATCACGAACACAATATTGGCTAAACTGAGAGCTATATATATATATATATACTCCATAAGCAGATGCTGCTGGAATGTTGCTACATACGAATGGGAAGATCTTTCATTTTTAACTTCTGTCTTAAGCGTCCATCACTGCCAATTTCTGTGCATAAGCCAATGCATGAGGCAAATCTAGCTCTATCTGTTGTATCCTTTATTTCAAGCTCAATGGGATAGATGTGATCAACACAACCACGAGTTTGGTTATTTTGTTATGTGAACCTAAGATTATTAGATGCGAGAAGGGTTACTTCACAAACACATTCTTTGTTCTGTGCATGTATCGTACATTAGAAAAAGACAAATATGAAATAGGAAACACCATACAGGCCAGACACTTGATTGTCAACACCATACAGGCCAGACACTTGATTGTCAACACCATACAGGCCAGACACTTGATTGTCAACACCATACGTTGTGGTCTTTTTTTGCTTTGTTTTTTGTTTTTTGTTTTTTGTTTTTGTTTTTTTTATTATTGTGATGTTTAATGTGGTTGTTCTGTTTGTTGATGTTGGTAGAATTGTAAACCAGGATTGTTAATAACTTCATACAAAAAAAATCATAAAACTACACACCAACCACAACATCGAAGCATAATCTTTTCTCTTTGTTTTTTCTTAACTGAACATTTTCATTAAAGAAATATACATCGAAGCATATTCTTTTCTCTTTGTTGTTTTTTTCTTTTTCTTATCTGAACCTTTTCATTAAAGAAAGAAATGTACATAAGGATTCTGATATTTTACCTATTGTCAAATTTCCTTCACAATAATGTTATTTTTGTCGGTTACGAAATACCCATTTCTTACTAAGTGATAAAGTTTGCCAGTGACTTGTGGCAGGTCAGTGGTTTTCTCCCGGTACTCCGGTTTCCTCCACCAATAAAACTGTTCGCCACGATATGACTGATATTGTTGAAAATGTCATTTTGCATCATAAACCAAACCAAACCAAACCTCAATTTCTCAAATGACAACGGATTTTCCCCTTTTACGTAGCCTATATGTTGTTCTGTTCTCCACCACCTACAAGACTTTTACCGGACTTGACTATAAGTATGAGTGACACGGCAGGTATCTTATGAGAAACAGGAATGGCCTAACCTTCGCGAGGACACTCCCAGTTGTTTGGTGGGGTTCGTGTTGCTCATCTGCTTAGGTTTCTGTGCTGTGTGTGTGTTTTTTTTTCCCTTTTGATTCGTCTTTGTTCTGTGTCTTTAAATATGTCTCTGGATTATCCTCCCTTGCTCGTACGTTCGGGTTTCTCTAACGTTTATTCACACAATTGTCAAATAAATAAGAATTATTGTACCTTTGAAATTATCAACCTACAGTATAACACATGTAACAATGAGTCAAAATAAAACAGTTGTCTATAAATTTTATGTTATCTAGAATATTACACTTTAAGTCTATGTACTGATATATTTATCATTCATTTGTTGAAAGTTTTACAATTGTAGGTAAATATAAAACTCACCAGCTTGTGAGCTAGTGGTTACAAATGGAAAAAGATTCCAATTTGCTAACTGAGAAATATAACAAAACTAACAAAACAAGTAATGGAAAGAAGGAACAGAAAAGTCAATCACTCGTCGCTAAACCCCCTGACGGAGGATGGGGCTGGGTTGTTGTGTTTAGTTCACTCATGTGTAACATGCTTGTAGATGGGATAGGACTGGTATACGGAGTCTTGCTACCAAAGTTTGCAGATTCCTTCCAGGCGTCAAAGAGCAAGGTTTCTTTGGTTGGATCTTTGATGATAGGGACATACCTATGTGCAGGTAAAAAAAAAGTACACAGGTTATTAAGAAAGGTTGGTTTATGGAGCTTAACGCCACTTTCAACAATTGTTCAGTTATATCGTGGTGGTCAGTTTTATTGGTGGAGAAAACCAGGGTACCCGGATAAAACCACCGACCTGACGCAAATCACTGACAAACTTTATTACATACTGTTTCGAGTACACCTCGCTATGAACGAGGTTCGAACTCACAACTTTAGTGGAGATAGGCACTGATTTCACTGGTAGTTGTAAATCCAACTATCATACGATCACGAACACGACAGCTCCTGTGACAAAGGATATGGAAGTAAATGAAAATGAGAGACTAGCCAACATTACACTTAGGCACACATTAAAGTAAAGGAACATCACTTGTATTGCTGTTCTGTATGTCACAGTCACAGTAGGGTCTTCAACAATGAGATAAACTCATACCCTAAAATAAGTGTTAAACGGCCCCTAGCTTACAGTTGGGTGGTACTCTTTACTTCTGTCGATAAACATCTGGGCATCTGTATCGTTTAGATGTTATTTGGAGTATTTCCAAGATTCGGTGTTGTCAACGAGAAAACAATATACGGATGAAATAATCTGAGAGTTTATGTAAACTACGACAATCACGCGATTGTGAGGTGAAAACATGTAATTGATTTTTTTTTTTCAATTTTGACAATAAACATGTCAATTCAAATATATTGCTGTCGCAGTGGAAAGTGACCTTAGTCACGTAGCGGAACCCGCTATGATTTACATTTATTAAGTAATGTTGCACAAAAATGTAATTTCGAATAGGTGTGATGCAATCAACAATCTACCAAGATATGAATATTATGTATCTAAGAACAAGAATTTTGTCCGAAGGGTACTGGTCTTCAACCAACAGATTATATCTTCTTAGTCAGTAGTCAGTTAATTGCGATCATTCATTGGCCCTACTATTGTACACATGTTTATTTGCATTCTCTATCCAGAGCTGTCGTTCCCGCTACGCTCCACCACCTCTGTCAACGCTCATTTTACAAGATTTTTTTTTAAAATTTAGAAACAATAAAAAATGTACTTAAAATTGTTTTAATTATTGTAAATATTAATAAAGATGAAAATAAATCACTCATTTCAAATCAATTCTCTCTTAAAAATGATTGTGATCGTTTTTAATTTTTACCTCCGCAAAATAGTTCTCCAAGAAGTGCGGGGGGAATCATTTTTAAGAGAGATTTTTATTTATTATTTCAAGAGACCGTCGTGGTCGTGATCGTATGGTAGTTGAATTTATAACTACACATGCAATCAGAGCCTATCACCACTAACATTTTGAGTTCAGAAAAGTTGTATGATACCAAAGAGTTAATCAGAAGCCCTAAATCGAAGGACAGACAACACAATGGCCAAATAAAAAATGACAAAAGGACAAACAACGATCTACAAATACATGTACTAGAAAATGACCATATAAAATTTATCAGTCTGAAAGTGAAAACTACTTGACCTTGTGATAAGTGCGGGTTGACACTAGTATAAATAAAATGAAGACGTTTTTGGGTTGTCATATTTAGTTAGAAAATAGATAGAAAATCAAGGCTGCTGTCCTTGCGAGAAAATAATGTTCAGTCTGAATAACAGAAATATAGTTATCTGTGACATAACTGAAATCTTAGGTTCGAATCCCACTCATGCGATATAACATTATGTGATCAAGTTTGTCAGTGACTTACGGCAGGTCGGTGGTTTTCTCCAGGTACTCCGGTTTCCTCCACCAATAAACCTGACCGCCACGATATAACTGAAATATTGTTGAAAGTGGCGTTAAACACCTTAAGCCAGATGCCTTATCGCGACTGAATTGACATCGCAAAGAAATCCTAAATTACAATCTTGCTCACATATTGTATATGCCCTCTTGGGGCCCTGATTTGGTTAATAAACTTATTCTATTCTATTCTATTCATATCATTTTCTGTTATTAAAACATCGAATGATGAACTCACAATTGAGCAAATTCTTTGAGGCCCCTCCATGGGCATGATCGTGGTTCTATTCATCCCAATCTGATGCTGTGAAGTTAACCAATGACCTATGACATATGTACAAAGGTCGTTGACTGTCTCTGATTACGTCGGTATGATCCACCATTAAAACTTAATATAAAGTGTGTATCTTTTAAATAATGGCCAAACCCAACATAAACATCACACAATAATTATACAAAACGCATATCAACACTATCACCCAGAAAAAATTGCTGTATAATTTTGTATTCCTATGACATGGCAACCCGTAAAGTTTCGAGCCACGATCGGGCCAAAGCAACGACAATAAACATCCGCTAATCATACAGCATATAACAGAAAGAGTAAAGACTGATTGGCTCGGAATCAGAATAATGTGTTCGAGTGGGACGACATGTCTACCCGCTGACTGTTGTTTCAGTGAGCTAGCAATATAAAAATCCAAGTAAGCGTGTTCCTCTAGTTCAAAGTGGACACCGCCATCATTTCATCGAATATAACTTATTTTCGCCATGACATAACTTAAAAATTGCTCATTTTGGGGTTAAACAACAATCACTCACTCTTATGACATATCTTTGAAGAAAGTTTCACAAATAGTTATTCACGCCACGATATGGCTGAAATATTGCTAAAGTTGGCGTTAAGCACCAATCGAAATCAATCAATCACATAGTTATTATTTTGTACTTGTAGGTCCTATAGTCAGTGGATTAGTCAATCACATAGTTATTATTTTGTACTTGTAGGTCCTATAGTCAGTGGATTAGTCAATCACATAGTTATTATTTTGTACTTGTAGGTCCTATAGTCAGTGGATTAGTCAATCAGTTTGGTTGTAGGAAGGTAACCGTAGCTGGTAGTATTGTTGCTGCGTCTGGGTTTATTATTGGATCATTCAGTCCTAACCTTGATATCCTCATATTGACATACGGTGTGATAGGAGGTATGGAAAACTGGTAATACATGGATACGTATTTATGTCTCAAATATTTAAACCATTGTTTCATTTTAAGAAGAAATATTTGCCTGTATAGTAGCACGTTACAACATCATGTGCAGTAAATTTTTGGTTCTTACAAATATACTTTAGTGCTCACGACGCATGCGTAGTTGAAATAACCACCATCAGGTCTGTTCTGAGCCGAAATAAACCAAGGGACCTAAACAAAATAGGTAAACTCAGGTACAGTCACCCATGCATGATTGAAATTAACCTTAGTTTATTAAATTACATTAAATTTTTAATTCAATAAGCATAAAATTATGGATGTAAATTGAAAATGAATGGTAAAACATTTGATGCAGAAAAGAAAAATCATAAGGAATAGCACCGTGGCTATTGTTCTTCAGCATCCAAACAACTTAAAGCACTAGATATATAAAGCTAAAGATTGAGCAACACGAACTCCACTAAAAACCGGAAGTGAACATATGTGCTCCGGAAATGTAGGCATTTCCTTCTCCATTTCGTGTTACTCTTGTTACAAATCCGATGTTATACGTCATGAATGAAGAAAGGACGAGTTTGTGATTACAACAGACAGAACAATACATTTTACACGTGCATACGATATTGTTTCATAGTCATTTCGAGAATTATGTATAAATGCCAGTGAACGTTGTACAGTCAAACCTGTATTAAGAGGTCACCTTTGGGACAAAGAAATAGTGGCCTTTTAAGACAGGTGAACTCTAAAGTGAGGTTCAATTCATATGAAATTTTCTATGACAGGACAAAAAAGGGACATCTTAATACAGGTGACTGTTTAATAGAGGTGGCCGCTAGGGTAGGTTTGACTGTATATTAATGGACACACATTCATGATATCATTTTATTTTGTAAATAGGCTTTGGATTCGGAATGATATATCTTCCCTCTATTGTGAGTGTAGGATTTTACTTTGAGAAAAAAAGACCATTAGCAACTGGTATTGCGGTTTGTGGTTCAGGAATCGGAACATTCGTGTTTTCACCTGTATTGGAAGTCTTGTCCGAAATGTATGATTGGAAAAACCTGCTAATGATAATGGCGGGAATTATTTTAAATGGAGCTGTGTGTGGAATGTTAATGAGGCCACTGATACACAGAGGGGAATCAAGAAATTCAGAAAGTAGCTCAAATCTTAGTGCGGATTCCGGTATAAAACTTGACAAAAGGGCGATTGGTGATACATCTGCTACTCCGGAAGTATACAATGTCAATGAAGCAGAAGAATCGACAGAAGACGATCCTTATTCCAAATATGGAATTCATTTACGGCAAATTCAACCCTTCATCGCAGTTGAAAAACAATCGAATAGTCCAAGCAATAAATCTTTTAAACATGAAAGACGATCAAGCTCTTTAAATGATATCACAAAATGTCACGAATCCCACCATAATTCATATCGTCTGCCCCCTGTAAAGAAACATGAAATAATCTACAGCGGAAGTTTATTATACATACCGCAGTTTCTATCACAACCAAACATGATTCGTTCAAATTTCTCAGTTCTTGCTTCATACTCTGAGCAGAAGACTTTTTGGGATAAATGTACATGTCTACCAACTTCCGTTTCAAACATATTGAAAGAAATGTTGGACTTTTCTCTATTTCTCAACATTCCATTCCTAATCTTGTGCATCGCAAACATATTTGCAGCAGTCGGGTTTTTCATTCCCTTTTATTTTCTGGTGGATAGGGCGCTTATAATGGGAATATCAAATACTAAAGCAGCATTTTTACTTTCAATTATAGGTAAGTAACGATTTATTCTTACGGTTATTTTGACCTTCATTGCATAAAAAACCAACCAGAGATAGAGTTTCCTTTATCACTCAATAATAATCTGGACAGTCATCGCACACAATTTGAGATTTGCTAGCTAAAGTTATATATTGTGTTAGCAGAATTATAAAAAGCGCAAGGTTAAAGAAAATAAGAAAATATAAGAACTTCAGTTTTAAACTGTTTTAACTTGTTTAAACCCGCCACTTTTTATTGAAGTAACTGTACCAAACCAGGATGTATGTATTAGGGATATCGATTTTGACGCTTTCTAATATTTTTCTATGCATTTTAGAACTGTTCGGACAGTGGTGGTATATTTTTTTGTTCATTTTAATATCAGAGCTTATATAATAAGAGCAAGCAAGAGTTAGCTTATGGATATTACTAAAAATAATTTTAAGAATCCACTTTTTGCATAGATAGAAGATTAGAGAGTGTACATGCATTCATCTGTTTAATTGTTTTCAATGTACAAATTGATGCATAAACTTTGGTTTACTTATTGAATTTAACCTATTATCCTATCTGTACATAAGAACAGCAGAAATATTGATATTTTAAAGATTAACGATGTAAAATAAATGATTGTGTATATTGTATTACCGTTGATGATCCAGTTATCAAGATGGGAGAGTGAAGATCCCATTGACCGGTTTAATCCCGCCGCATTTGTATGTCTGTCCCAAGCCAGGATATGAAATTCCAACGTTATATGTCCTGTTATTTTTATGTTCAGTTAAGATTAGAGGTGATTGCTTGTTTTGTTGATATTTGTAGAATTCATGATTGACACTGTTTAAACTTTCTTTTCATAAGTTAAAACAAACAATCGGTGCTAATGAATGCAAACATTCATGTTTTTGTAAAAAAAAAAAAAAAAAAAAAAAATAGTGGAACGAACCTCGCTTACTAGAAGAAGTTGGATAGGTCGTTTTCTTCTACAACGTGAACCCTGAAAACGCAAACACTCGGCTATCTCGAAGTAATATGATTGGTGCCTTTTACTTCGACACCACAAGGTTCAACTATTATAGTTTTGTGAATAGATCCCATTTGCACATATCCGACTTGATTCTATACGTTTTACAAGTTTTTATAGGAGTTATTTCCCTTTAAAGCGGCAAAATGTCCTCTCGCTAGCAATGTTCAATGAAAATAACAAATATTGTTGTCATAATCTGTGTAAAATGTAAATGTTGTAACAAATTTTGAATTTTCTATTTCATTCTATTTGCTTATATAAAATTATCCTCTGATTTTTTACAAGGTTCAAATATCAACTAATTATGAGAAAAAACACCCAGATTTCTAATTCAGTGTGGACGACGTGTTTTTGGAACGGTATCATTATGACTATTTAGTATTATAAGGGAGATAACTCCTGTAAATTGTTTTAATCTATTATTTGTGATGTAGAATATCCTTCTAATCCCTCACATATCTATAGTTTTTCTCTTCTTCTTCAGGTATCACAAACACAGTTGGTCGAATTCTGTCAGGGTTTTTAGCCAATTTGAAAAATGTAAATGCTTTGGTTATTAATAACGTAGCACTCGTCATTGCCTCGGTGGCGTTAGCTCTGCAACCTTTCTGTACTGTTTATCCAGCATTAGTGGTATTTTGTCTGGTGTTTGGATTGTGCTGTGGTGGGTATTATACTAACGAAAACATGAATATGAATTAAAAGAAAATGAAAAGGAATGCTCCATCATTTTAACGTTAAGTTTCGATCACATATAGTACATTTAATTTTGTTCATCGTAGGGATGTGCCGTATTAACCAGGCCCGTACACAGGTTTTTATGAAAGGGGGTGCAAAATAATTAGGCCGGGGGTCTGGGGGCCGCGTAGGTCCCCAGCCAGGTCCGGGGGGGGGGTGCAAAGCCCCCCCGGAAGAAAATGAAAATGAAGAAATTACATTGCCTTAAAATGATTGTAGATGACAGGGAACATGTGGTTATGATATTATGTAAATAGACATTTATAACAGTTATATAATTTAAAAGATGTAATTTATTTTACATTCCTTTTATAATAGATGTGCAAATAAAAGGAAGTCTGAACATATTTACTAACAAATCTATCTAACAATGAACTGTCCATAACTTCTCATAACATATCCCTTCATTTTCTATCAGTGTTACTCTGTATATGACAATAAATCATGGAATGGAATATACAAAATATATTGTGATATGAACATAATGAAACTTCTGTGATAACAGGCTGTATTGCAATAAAGAGAATTTAATATGAACTATATATTCCTAACTTAAAAGTTAACTAGTATTACTGTGAGCACAGCTCACTAAGATATACCCCCACTCCCCACATCTGTCCAACCTATTTCCATAACCAAAACATTACTGATTGTTCCGACCAAAAATGAAAGGGACCCTCCTCTATCACCCAGCCAATGATTATTTAGTAAAGTTTCACCAGATTCCATTACTAAATTTTCCTATGACATTGTATAAAATGTAAGGCCCCTAACTCTGGAACAATAAAAGTGAATGTCATCAAAAATGAAAGAGACCCTTCTCTCTTCATGAGTAAACTACTGCTAAAATTTCAAAATATTCTGAGAAACACTACTCAAGTTGTCATACGGCATACACAGGCATTTGACCGATGAACCTTAATTTCCCCGTGTTTGCCACGGGGGTACATATTTGCAGGGCTAGATGTAGGGCCTCTATTTAATTGAGGGTCCTGGGTCCACACGAATACTAGAAAAATACACAAGGTAAGAAACAAAATCACTGAAAATGGCGGCGTACTGCTAATTTTCTTATTATTGTCGATTTCCCTGATTTCTGAAAAATAAACGGATGGAATGCACTGTAGTTAACCTTGTGGACCCCCATCAGCTGTTGTGCCACTGGTTTACTCTCATATTCGTACTAATTTGCACATATACCCGACTATCTGTTCCCAAGACAGATTGTCAACGAACACGGAGGTCGACCACTTATTTTCTATTACGCGGCACGCGATTGGTCAAGGCAATTTTCCGGAAAAGAATTGACCAATCGCGTGCCGCGTAACAGAAAATAAGTCGACCTCCGGGTTTGTGGACAATTTTGTTTCTTACCTTGTGTATTTTACTAGTATTCGTGTGGACCCAGGACCCACAATTAAATAGAGGCCCTACATCGTTACTAGCCCTGAAAATACGTACCCCCGTGGCAAACACGGGGAAATTAAGGTCCATCGGTCAAATGCCTGTGACGACATAGGGTAAAAATCCTATTTTCCATCATATCAAGTCCAATAACTCTGGAACGGCAAAAGTGAAAATCGTCAAAAATAAAAGAGATCCTCCTCTCTTCACCGGTTAGCTGCTGATAAAATTTCAAAACATTCTGAGAAATACTACTCAAGTTATCATACGACATAGGGTAAAAATCATATTTTCCGTCATATCAAGTCCAATAACTCTGGAACGGCAAAAGTGAAAATCGTCAAAAATGAAAGAGATCCTCCTCTCTTCACCGGTAAGCTGCTTATAAAATTTCAAAACATTATGAGAAACACTACTCAAGTTATCATACGACATAGGGTAAAAATCCTATTTTCCGTCATATCAAGTCCAATAACTCTGGAACTGCAAAAGAGAAAATTGTCAAAAATGAAAGGGATCCTTCTCTGATAAAATTTTAAAAGATTCTAAGAAACACAACTTAAGTTATCGTACGACATAGACGGATGGACAGACGGACGGACATGGTGAAACCAGTATACCCCTACAACTTCATTGCGGGGGGTATAATAAATTGATGCAGAAGGTATTTTCAAAATATAAGAAAAAATTATATTTAAAATGTTAAGTTAGACATATGATTGAAATGAATTGTTTAGCAGTCAAAAATCAGGTTTTTAAGTTCCATTTTCCTTGGATTTCTTTTTTGCAAAATTATCTATACCACTAGTTCTAGGTCAACCTTTATATCATAATGTATGTGCATCAATGCTAATCCTGTAAGTCTTTGTTCAGTCATTGATGCACGCTGCAGAAATTGTGTACATGAAAAAGAACATCAAAATACAATGCTTTATAATTTGTTTGTAAATTTTTTTTATTTTGGAGGAGAGGGGGTGCGTTCGCACCCCTCGCGCACCCCCCCCCCCCTCCCCCCTGTGTACGGGCCTGTTAACACTTAAAGATGTAAGCTCTCAAATGATTAAATTCTCGTCATGTCCCTGATAGAGTAGACTTTTTATCACAAAAATTATGTGCGTATTCATACGCCGTATGTTGGAATTATTTAGGCATGGTAGGCTGTACCGAAATGAACTTATTTGTCAAGCATGGAAATAGGCAAAAAAAAAATGGAAAATGAAGTCATGAGTATATTGTTAAGTTAGGAAGGCACATTTTGCAAGAAATCATAAGCATTCCTATAGGAACAAACTGTGCTCCTCGCCTTGTCGATTTTTCCTTTACTCCTATGCTGTAGAGATAGTCTATATAAAAAATTATCAAAAATAAATTCACTGATAAATTAAAAGCCTTTAATTTCATATTAATGTATTTGATGATGTTCTGTCAATATAAAGAATCCAAACTTTGATAATTGGATTCCATTGATATACCGAATAGAATTTGAGATAAAATAAACAACAGTAACGGTCTCATTTCTTGAATTTAGCTTGAATCCAAGTAGTCATCTTTCAACAATGCTTTATGACAACTCCAATTTTAATAGAAGTAGTGAATGGTATACGTTTGATATCACTGTTTTAGCTTTAATACTATATTCTTGTGTTTAAAGAAATGTTGTGGTACGTATTGATCATAGATGTCCAGACAATATATTTCTTTACCAATTTATAGAAAACTGTATCATTTTCAGCTGCCTACGTATCACTGACATCTATAATCCTATGTGATCTACTAGGATTGCACAAACTATCCAGCGCATTCGGTTTGTTGACGTTGGCACGTGGAATAGCAGGTGTTGTAGGACCTCCACTTGCAGGTATATAATACCATAATCTAAAATTTAAAATTTATCTATAGCACACCCTGTCACTGACATCTGTTATCTTGAATTCCACAATTTATCCGGTGCATTCGATTTGTTGACGTTTGCACGTGGAATAGCAAGTGTTGTTGGACATCCACTAGCTGTAATTTAAAATTAACAGCTGATCTATAGCACACCCTATCATAAAACTAATGTCATACCTAAAGACGATGTACAACACATTACAACAGTAACACAAATACAAATAATTATTGTCTGTAACCGTAACTGATTAAATTAAGATTGATTGATTGATTGATTTTTGGTGTTTAACGCCGCTTTCAAAAATATTTAAGCTATATCATGGCGACCAGTTTTAGTGGTGGAGGAAGCCGGAATACCCGGAGAGAACCACCGACCATGGGCAAGCAACTGGTAAACTTTATCACTTGCGGCTGCGAGTCAAGTGCACCCTTTTTTGTAATTTACAAAGCCGGGCGCGAACCCACGCCGTATTGGTAATAGGCTTATATGAGTTGTTAGATCCAGCGACCTAACTCATTGAGCCACCCGGGCCCCGACTAGATTAAGAAATTAATACAATATTCTAATGCATGTTCAGAGAATATTGTATAGCTTCTTCAATATCACACATTTATCAAGTCTTGAAACCAATATAGTCGCGAGAGCTTGGTTCCATGGACTATGTTGGACGAGGATTGATAAAAGTGTGATGTTGAAAAAAGTAATATATAATATGATATACAGATTTAGCATATACTTCACACAAATGAAATCAAATCATAACTAATATCGATATCGTCACGTATGATTGATGTGTAACCGTGACTGATATCGATACCGTCACGGATGATTGATGTGTAACCGTGACTGATGTCGATATCGTCACGAGGTGGTGTGTAGAATCGTGCCTGACATCAATATCGTTACGAGGTGATTGGTGTGCACTCGTGACTGATATCGATATCGTCACGAGGTGGTTAGTGTGCAACCGTGACTAATATCGATATCGTCACGGGGTGTTTGGTGTACAACCGTGCCTGATATCGATATGGTCACGGGGTGTTTGGTGTACAACCGTGCCTGATATCGATATGGTCTCGGGCTGTTTGGTGTACAACCGTGCCTGATATCGATATCGTCACGGGGTGTTTGGTGTACAACCGTGCCTGATATCGATATAGTTACTATGTGGTTGGTGTACACACGTGACTGATATCGATATCATAACTGGTGATTGATACGGAATAATCTTCTTTGTTAGTATTACATATCAAATTAAATTGTATGTATTAGTAAGTATACCATGAAAAGAGTATTACAATATAACATACTGGGAAATATTGAGTACACTATATCAAAGTTAGCCCACTTTTGCTGTTGTCTCGTTAACGATTTTTGTGAAGATGTTCATATTTTTATGGGTGTTGAATTGTTGACAATCACTGATTATTGTGTATTTTTCAATGCAATAATTGAGGATAAAATCATCCACAAATGAAATCACACATTCAGCACACATCCATGCTGATAATCTAGCTTTGAGGAAAGTTTTTTTTTCTAATTTATCACCACCTCACGAAACATACAGCTTGATAAGTATTTTCTAATGTAATATATCGTGGTATATTATATGTTCAATGATTTAAGATGAGAGGTAGTTATTCGTTTTGTTGATATTGGTGGATTTTTTTACCATCACTGTTTAAACTTTCCTTTCATAATAAATATAAAAAATTATCAAAGTATTAATGCATTTGTTTATTAGTAGATGATTTTGTCTTTTCATATTACATTGGGGCAAGACGACAAATGTGCAACGGTAGAAACTTGATGATATATATATATAGATTCTCCTTCAGTTGCCCGTGGGTTACGATATTTCTCCACTCAAGAGAGTTAAATTAAAAATTTAACCACAAGCCATCAGGCGAGTGGTTAGAATTTTTAATTTAACTCTCGAGAGTGGAGAAATATCGTAACCCACCTGGGCAACTGAAGGAGAATTTGTTTCTCCCATTATTTAACACGAACTTTATTTCAAAAGCCGTCATACGAGTCAAATACGGGGAAAGGCACGAGACATTTTAATGCTCTAGAGGATTACAGATTTTTCCACCACTTTTCAGCGGGGTTAAAACGACGTCATAATGGCAGTAAAAGAATTCCTTACAATATTTGAACAAAGATCATTTTTATGCTTTTTTTGTTGTTGTTTATTTTCTATTTCAGTAAAAAAAAAATAATTACATGAATTCGTCGTAATTTACTTGTATGAATTATCATATTTCGTAACATTTCATTTGAAAACAATGTATATAACAGCACCAGTCCGACGGAACTTGTCCACGTGACGTGGTATACGAATAAAAACGTCGATATCAAATTTAGTGCGCACGACACGTTTCTGGAATAACGTTCAAAGCCAAAAATATGCATTATTTATTTTTGTGTTATAGGAATGTTATATCAAGCCACAGGGAATTACGACGCATCTTTTTACTTTGGTGGAGGAATGTTTTTCATAGGAGCCGTTATGCATTTAACACTACATTTACCTTGTGTAAAACGGTGTCATGTGAAAGATGAACCAGAAGCTGTTGTCAAGGAAACATTTACAGAAGAACCTGTCGAAAGTTGCTGATAGTGACATGTCATAAAAGATAAACTTTTTTTGCAGCATCCAATTTACGATAGATGTGATTTGTCTAAAGTTAGTTCTTCTTTACATTTCTAGCCATCCTTCACTACTGAAGATTAGTTATTGTATAGTTTACACCATTTAAAGCTCAAAAATATGAAATAGAGTGGACTTTCTTAGTATATACCGTGAAAGGGAGTACTTTACTAAATCTAAAATGTAATATGCAAGATGAACAATTTTTAGTAGCAAAAATGAAATTCCTTGCCAAAAATATATATAGCATTTTGGAAATTTATGAGAAAAGTGATAATTTTTAAAGTCTATATTTCCATTGCAAGATAGACTATTATAACTTCCATATATTTCTATAAATTGGCAAAACAGTGTGTTTTTTTAATAACACATCCTCTTTTATCAATCATTATTTAAATGTTTTGAAGAAATTCAAATATCTGTTCTGTGTAAGATCGAATGAACACCACCCATAACATAATGAGGTAATTTAAAAAAAAGATAAGAACAAAAAATAAAGAGGTGGAGTACATCGATACAGTTAAGGGATTAATACTGTTTGAAATTATTTGATAAGAGTAGACATTTCACACATTTATTTAAAAGGAAAATAGATTGGTAAAAAAAGACATGCTTAAATTAAGAAATAAGGCTGTATTTTTTACAAATAGAGTTGTACTGAGAGAAAATGAGTTTCTAAATGGGTGTGTATTTAATATAATTTGAGCTGTACAGAGAGAAAATAAGTTCATAAATGAGTTTGTATTATTATAATTTGAGTAGTACAGAGAGAAAATGAGTTCATTTATTATTACTTGTGATAATGTAACATTATTGTGCCATACAAGTTTATTAAATTTGTTAACTGTTATCAAGATTGACTTTTTATGGGCCAAGACCTGTGCAGAGTCACTGATAAACTTTATCACATATTTTTGTATGGAGTAGACCTCGCCATGAACCGGGTTCGAACTCATGACTTTAGTGGTAATATAATGGCCCCATCATTTCGAGGTACTTAAAACTAGAGGGTCAGATGAGCCTGTATCGCTCACCTGACATAACTAAGTCCTCTTAAGAATGTCTGCATGCCGAATACATCTAAGTTACTATTCAAATCCCATAGGGTTTTATGTTAAAATTATGTCTGCTCATGGCAGCCATCTTGGATGGAGGTTGTGGTCACCGGACACAATTTTAAAAGTATACTACCCACGGACCATCCATGCCATGTTTTCTTTAAATTGACTGACTGGTTTCAGAGGAGAAGGGTCCTATGTTAAAACCATGTCCGCTGATGGCGGCTATCTTGGATGGAGGTTGGGTTCACAGGACATAATTTTGAAAGTTGACCACCTAAGGACCATTCATGCCATGTTTGCTTTAAATTGACTTGCTGGTTTCAGAGGAGAAAACTTTTAAACATTTTTTCCATAGAGTCCAATGTTAAAACTAAGTCGAGTCATGGCGGCCATCTTGAATTTCCGATCAGCAAATGATTCAAAAGTTTAGAACAGGACCACCCAATGATCATTCCTGTAAAGTCACAATTCAATTGGCTTAGTGGTTTCTAACAAGAAGATTTTTAAAATTCCGAACAATCAGAACACATTATGGGCCCTGGCAGCCATGTTGGATTTCCGATCAGCACCAAAAACAACTATCTTGTATATGACCATCTAATGAACATTTCTGCCAAGTTTGGTTCA